>QKQZ01002819.1:0-16661 GCA_003595255.1 Solenopsis fugax | reverse complement strand
CCTTCTTATATTTGTTATTATTGTCAGCGTACACGAGCCTATATATCGTATTGTTTTTTGATGGTTTTAATATTTCGTTTAATTTATGAGATACATATTATTGAAAAAAAGGCAAGAGTCTCTTTATTTTTGAAGGATAGTTTCACCCCTTTAAACCGTTCTTTAGTCGCAATTAAAAATTTCTAAATTCATGTATTTACTCTACATTTTTCATTAAAATTGGAATTTTAATGTAATAAATAATCTGTAAATGGGTATAAAGGGTGAATTTAAAAAAAAAATTTTTTTTGAAAATGAATAGCTAGTTAAGTAGAGATATTTTTGTAAAATTTTAGTATAAAACTTTTTTATATTTTGTTTAATTTACGAGATATATTGAAAAAAGACAAAAGTCTCTTTACTTTTGAGGAGTGGTGTTACCCCTTCAAACTGTTTTTTAGCCGCAATTGAACATTTCTAAATTCATGTATTTTACCTCCTTTATATTTATGCCAAGTTTCATTAAAATCTGAATTTCTCACTTCGCAAGGTTCCTTTGTTAGTGTTTGCTGGGACTGATCTATGCGGATTATGAAAAAAAGATTTAAATTCTCTAAATACTTGATTTAAATTTTTTTAAAATAATTGTATTTTCAGTGCATTACACCTATTATACGTAAGTACACACAGTTTGTTTAAATGAATGATGAAGATATTTTGATACTATTACATAGCAACAAACTATTCAACAGAATAAAATAAAATAAGATGTCTTGTGTTTACTGAACTTTATTCAAACTAACATATAGCTTAGTAAAACTTATATTAAAAATGATGTTCTTATGTTGAACGGAGTTTTGTTCTTAAACACAAAGAACAAAAATTGTAATTTTTAGCATTTTGGGATAGACTTTTACTTTAAAGAAGACTGGAATATTACAGAAACAATAATTACCAATGATTAAATTTTTAAGACAAAGTTCGCTACATTTTAAAAAATCTGATAATTGAATAATGTGATTGATAATGATAGAAAGTCTATTAAAGAAACAATTGCACTTTAAAGTCAAAATTTGTCTATGAAGGAAATGTTTGAAATCGGTCTATTTTTATAATGCTGGTTCTGCTGAATTTGAATACCTATAAAGTGAAAATTGTTCACAGTTCGGGGAACTTTGTGAAAACGCAATTTTTTACACAAAAACCTTGTTTTGTAGAAAATATTTTTTAATGAACAAAAAAGTGTTCTTTTATTAATGTTCTTGAGAAAAAGAAAAAAGGAGAGGGGGTGAGATGTTGCGCAATCGTTCATTTTCATCAAAATGACTTATAGTTACATGCTTTGTAAATTCACATTTTTTATTTTACTTACATCTTATGTAACAAAGACATGATGTTTTGTTCATAATGTCGCAGAATATATGATGTCTTTCACATGTCGCTGATATAACATAAAGTCACTTACTCACGAGCAGTATACGACACCGTTGACAGATGGACTCTGCACAGAGTTATATTTTTCGTAAATGAAAATTACATGGAATAAAAGGAGCAGCATTATAAAATTTTTCAGTTATTCTTTTATTGAATTCGGATTAATTAATTCTGTGACTATGGCTAAAAAGTGCGTCAATTGTAATGTTTCTGTAGGAAAAAATTACATTCAACCTATACCTCTGTGAAGGTAGCACCCCATTTTCAAAATTTCAATATAGTTATTAGAGTTCCGACTCTTCTCCAAAGAATTCTAGAGTTCCTACACATTTCGAAAAGAGTTCTGACGTTTAGACGTAAAAAATAGGAAATTGAAAATTTGGAATGCCAACTTCACGTTTTTACAATTCGAAAATTAAATGTAACTTTTTTATTTCAAGCAGAAGCGAAATAAGTTATAATACTTTTTGATAAAATTCTTGTAGCGTTATCCTCTAAAGAAAATATAAAAAAAGAACTCTAAAGAAAATATAAAAAATATTTTTTTTTCTCCACATAAAATAAAAAATTTTGATTTGAAAAATGAAAAATTGCTAGAATTCTCTTCATTTTAATTTTAGCGCATCGAATATTAAAGATACTCGTTAGAACTCTCGGAGTGCTACCCAGAATTCCCAGAACTCTTAAAAATTGTTTTCACACTTCAAAAATACAAAGTCGACACCTGTGATCGTTCGTAACATTTTCGTTTCCAATCCTACAGATTTTTGTTATAAGGATTTTTGATAGAACTCTTGGAGCGCTACCCAGAACTCTCAACAAAACTCCCAGAACTCTTAAAATTTTTTTTCACATTTCGCAACTACAAGTCGACACCTGCGATCGTCCATATCATTTTTGTTTTCAATTCTACAGATTTTTGTCATGAGCATTTTTGACAGAACTCTCGAAGCGCTACCCAGAACTCTCAACAGAGCGCTCCCAGAACTCTTAAAAAATTTTTTCACACTTTAAAAATATGAAGTCGACATCTGCGTCCGTAACATTTTTGTTTTCGATCCTACAAATTTTGCTAGAACTCTACGAGAGCTATCCAGAACATATCGTTGGAAATCCGAAAAAAAATTTATTCACCACTTGTAAACATTTAATTTTGGTTTTAATGTCTTAATTAAAATTTTCCAAATATCGATAAACACTTTTTCGGATATTTACCATTTTACAGAAGATAGCGTTACACGAGTTTTAAAGATCATCTACAATGAAGACCTTAAAATTTAAACTGAATGAATACTTCGATTTTTCCAGAATAGAATTTCTGCAAGTAAACATGAAAAAATATTAATTGGATTTAAAGCGGTTTATTGAGAATTCTGAGTAGCTTCTGCGGAGTTCTGTTAAAAATCGTAATGACTAAAGTTTATAGAATTAAAAGCGAAAAAGTTACGGACGATTACAGATATTGACTTCGTACTTCCAAAATACGAAAAAAATTTTATAAGAATTCTGGGAGTTCTGTTTAGAGTTCTAGATAGCTCCCATGGAGTTCTATAATAAAAAATATTAATGACAAAAATCTGTAGGATTGAAAACGAAAATGATACGAACGATAGCAAGTGTCGACTTTATATCTTTAAAGTGTAAAAAATTTTTTTAAGAGCTCTGGGAGTTCTGTTGAGAGTTCTGGGTAGCTCTCCGAGAGTTCTATCAAAAATCCTTATGATAAAAATCTGTAGAAGTGAAAACGAAAATGATATGGACGATCACAGGTGTCGACTTTATATTTTTGAAGTGTAAAAAAATTTTTTAAGAGTTCTGGGAGTTCTGTTGAGAGTTCTGGGTAGCGCTCCGAGAGTTCTGTCAAAAATTCTCATGAAAAAATCTGTAGAATTGAAAACAAAAATAATACGGACGTTCGCAGGTGTCAACTTTGTATTTTTGAAGTGTGAAAACAATTTTTAAGATTCTCTCAAGTATGTTGACTTTTTAAATCTGTTTTTTTCGACTGACAATTTGTGATTTTACTATGTGACGTCAACACTTTGTAAAAAGTCTTGATATGGCAGTGCTGGTGAGTTGTTTCACATTTTTATTCTATATTCCGACGATTCATATTCACTGTTCATCACAGATTACGGCATGATCTGTCGTTATGTCCATCTGGCTATCAACATTCTTGACATTGCTGTGAGAACTCGTTTAAAATTTTGAAATTCATGGAGATGACACCACTGCTTGCCACTTTTTTGCTTTTGTGTCGGATACAACCTGTCCTGAATCGGAGATAATTTTTTATAATTTTTTAATTGTCATCGATCAATTCGACTATGTTAAATAGCTATAGGTATAATGAGTTTGTTAATTAACCATCGTTGAAAATGACTTAAAGAAAGTCGAAACGTGTCCGAATTGTGTTTATGTATCTGCGCTACAGATGTATTAGCACTTAAATATACTTATATTGTATTATTGACGCACCAACAACCGCGTTTGACTCGCACATTCTCTGTTTACTTGTTTTATTTCAATTTTTAAAAGTTCTGAGAATTCTGTTGAGAGTTCTAGCAATTTTTCTGGGTAGCGCTCCGAGAGTTCTAACGAGTATCTTTAATATTCGATGCGCTGAAATTAAAATTAAGAGAGTTCTAGCAATTTTTCATTTTTCGAATCAAATTTTTTTATTTTATGTGGAGAAAAAAATTTTTTTATATTTTCTTTAGAGTTCTGGATAGCGCTACAAAAGTTCTATCAAAAAGTGTTATAACTTATATCGCTTCTGCTTGAAATAAGAAAGTTATATTTAATTTTTGAATTGTAAAAATGTGAAACGTTGGCACAAATCTTCAATTTCCTATTTTTTTACGTCTAATCGTCAGAACTCTTTTTGAAATAATCTGTCAGGAACTCTTTGGGCAAGAGCCGGAATTCTATTAACTACGTTGAAATTTTGAAAATGGGATGCTAACTCATAGACGTTCAACCTATACATTTTCGTATAACAAGACCTAGCATATATTGCAAATACGTTGCTATGTAAAATGTATAAAAAAAATAAATATGAAAGTAATGAATCTGCAACAGTTTCTACAAGCGGTACAAATGCATCACTCGCTAACAACGACGATTCTTCTATTTCCGCCCTTTGATTTCAATCTTTATTAGTCGGAATCATCTAGATCATTCCCAGTGCATTTTCAAATGCAAAAAGTCTAACTTACTTAGACTATTAAGTAAAGAAAAGTATTTGAACATTTATTACCAAGTAAAATTTTCGTGTAGAAAAATTGCATTTTCATAATATTCCCCGGATTTTGGATAATTTTACGCTTTATATTCGAGTTTAGCAGATCTAAAGATATACTGATTTCAAATGTTTCTCTCACATGCAAATTTTAGCCACCATTCTTTAAAATTTATATCACCGTGCGATAGTATTTTTCACGCATGAAAAACTCGATATCCATGAAAGTAAAAACGAAATATAGCATAGAAGTGCATTTCATTTGCCAGGTTACATTGTTTGTATTTTTATGCACATTTAGTGTAGTTTAGAGTAAATCGCGGTGCAAGATGAAATTTTGCAATTATCTGAAAATCATCTCTATGTAAAATTGATCGCTGAATCCAAAAATAATAAAATTAGACCACAGTAAAATGGTGAAAAATGCATTTATAGTTGAAATTTGCTCAAATATCTTTCTTTTTCGATTGTTTTATGATTTTTTTGCGAATATTAATGCAAAAGATGAGAATTAAAAAGAGTAGGCAAAGGGCTGTTGAGAGTGTAGCGCGGTAAGCAGTGCACAGAAAATTTTTCAAATAAAAATTCTAATATATTTATTTTAAATCCATGGACGTTTCGGCTCTTTTTCGGACTGTCATCAGCATACATATTTCAAATTGAACAGCATCTCAAAGACGAGTGATGATAAGAACATCTTTATATCTCTCCTTCACGTTATATTAGCACGGGATTTATAGATTCCGTGAAAATGAAACATCGAACACTTCTGTCAAGGAGCATCAATATAATATTAAAAATTATGCAGAGGAGAATACAAGTTACAATTGTCAAACATCACAAATAAATTAAACTCTATTCTGTGCGATGGTTAACAGATGAGAACTACTTTTTCGAATTTATTTGGAAAAAAAATTTCAGCAGTTTTCAATAAAAATGTTTTTTTTACCCTTTCCTTCTGCTCTAATAGCTCCCTGGTAAAAGTGTCGGAAAGATTCGGATACAGATTTCGGACAAAAATGGATTCAGGCGGATAGCCCTGGTAAAAGTGTCGGAAAGATTCGGATACAGATTTCGGACAAAAATGGATTTAGGCGAATAGATAAAAAACGAAAAATAGAAAGAAATATAGTTAGAAAGTTTTTTCGGATTGTTATCGGATCATTCATGCTGATTGAAACTCGAAAACGGCACAGATTAAGGATTGAAAACCTTGTCCTTGACGAGCTTCGAATTCGTTCAGATTGGACTCACGGATTGAGAAGGATTGAAAAGGTTATCAGGATAAGTTCGGATTGAACTCCTAGATTAAAAAGGATTGAATGATTGTTTCGAATTGATGTCGGATTCATTCGGATAGATCTTGGAGTTGATGCATGGATTGAAAAGGGTTAATTCGGTTTAGAACGGACACAGATTTCGGAACGGTTCGTAAAGGTTTGTATTAAATTCCTATCCGAAACTTTCATCAGGGCTTTAATTTTAATAAGTCGTATCGGATTGATGAAATTAAAATATATAATATTAGAAAGCCTACATCAGTCACAGCGGTTCTTAGTGCCGAATAATTTTTAATTTTTATAATCTCCAATTTATTTAAACTGCGCGTCGCATATTCTTCAGACTTGAAATACAGTTATGAAGTCGGAATATCTAATATTAATGCTTTAGAAGCAGTGTTTCAAGTCCGACGAATATGCGGCGCGCAGTTTGAATAAGTTGAAGATTGTAAAAATTAAATAATTATAATTATTCATCACTAAGAACCGCTGACTGACATTTGCTTTCTAATATCTTAAGCTTTAATTTTATTATTTTCAGATTCATGATCAATTTTATATGGAAATATATGATTTTCAGATAATTGTAAAAATTTCATCTTTTATCGCGGCCGAAATGACCTCTAAAATTAAAATGTAAATACAAACAAATAACTTGATTTCATGAAATACATTTCTATGCGATTTCATCTCTATACTTTTACATATTGAGTTTTTCATGCGTGAAAAAAAAATTATTTTTGTTACACGATGTTATACTAAAGCATATTTATTATCAGTAGGAAATTAGAGAAACATTTGCAATTTCAATATATTGAAATGAAAGAAATTGTGACGTCTGTATGATAATATCCTATGAACATAACAGTGATTGACTACATTTGTAACTTTCGGCCAGATTTCCGAGTCGGCGCCCATTGCCCCACTTTTTGTGTAGGAACAGCTTAACGATCACACAACGCTTTGTCTCGAGAACAATGGTATCATGTGAATTGTCATTTTTGTCGAGTCATCATTAAAATTTTTTCCCTTTTCAAATAATTTCTATTAAATAATTAGACTTAAAAATTCTTATTAACGTGCACTTTCCAACAATTTATATAATCCTTATTATAACGTTTTATTTAAAACTTCTATGTTGCAATTGTATTGAATTTTAATGTTAATTTATTTTAATCATACTCATTAATTGATAATATTATATAACGTATGATTGTACGTATAAGTTTTTTTGTACAATTCTACGCATATTGTACTTCTATGTATATTTTATGTAAAGTATCTGAGTCGAATAAGGTCCACTTAACTTATTTTATTTTTTATAAACTCTACAAAGATATTGAAATAAATTAAATGAGAATAAAATATTTCAATCACTCACCAAAATAAAATTATCTTCTACCATATATGGAATTCTTAAATAAATAAAAAAGAATTTTTTTTTAAACTTTGACATTGAGCCTTATTAAATGTTTGTATTTTTAATAAAGCTCGAATTAAAAATAAAGTGAAAATAACAAAGAAATTAAACAGCATTTTCCAAATCACTTTTAAAATGATTATTAATCACAAAAACAAAATCCTTTAAGGTCTATTCTACTTTTAAACATCACAATTATCTTTAATTTTGTCTATAATTAATCTTTTAATTTTAGGAAATATTATTCTTGGCTATTTGAGTACAATTTTAGCTTCTGAAAAGTTAGCGTCATTGAACATTGTTATCCTCTGTTGCAAGCTACATAGTACATAATAAATAAATGACATACATAATAAACAAATGGCCATAACAATAAATGTATAAGTGGACCTTATTTAATAAAACATTTATAAGAAGTATACTTATTCCAAAAAATCGATATATATTTTTTTCTATAATTAGAAAGTTGAATAATATTATAATATGTTGTAAACCATAAAAGAATGTATACTTATTAAACTTACAACAAATTTTTATAAAAACGGCTGATTTATCCACTTTGTTACAAGTTTTTGTTGCACTGAATAAACGTGTTACTACCAGTATTAATTTCCCTCTTTACCTACTTCCTATGACACACCTTTTAAGCATATATTTCAGATATAAAGCGTGTTTTTAAATGGTAAATTTAAAAGTGGATCTTATTTAATTCTGGGCCTTATTCAGCTCAGGTACTTTATATAGTGAAAATAAATTAACATTAAAATTCAATAGAATTGCAACATAAAAGATTTAAATATAACGTTATAATAAGGATTATATATAATAAATTGTTATGTATTAATAATAATGAAAAGTGTAATATTTAATTATTTAAAAATAGAAATTATTTGAAATTATTAAAAAAAGAAAAAAAATTTTAATGACGGCTCGAGGGATACTATTTATGAGACCATCGCTCCTGAAACAAAGCGTCGTAGGAGTTACGCGCAATCCGACAAGCCGTTGCTATCACGTGACAGCAAGGAGGGACAATGGGTATCATTTCGAGAATCTGGCCGAAAGTTACAGTCGAACCGATCATAACATTAAATGTGTAATACGATATCGGTATATAAGCACACGTTGATGAAGAACAAAACTTTAAAACGATTTTATGGATCCAAAGTTATTTTAACATTTATACAAAGTTTCGTATGCTTTTTTCTTCTTTTTATGATATTTATTCTTCTGCAATACTCGATTTTATTGCTATATTGCTTATTGGTTATAATTAGGTTTCTTATTTACTTCTCTGAAATGTTTAAATATTTATTAGTCATAGTTACATTTAATATATTTAAATTCTGTGTAATATTATGTTGTAAGAAATAATTTACACGAGATTATCTATGATAAAAGATCACACTCTCGTGAGTTATTTGCAATAATGCATTTCAAAATTTAATTAAATTATTAAAGTAACTAAATATTTCTCAACTTCACAAATAAATCGTTTTGCAATCAGTATTCAAATCTTTTACCACACCCTTTGACCTGAATCTAAAAGGTAGGCACGGCATCTTTAATTCCCTATCCCCTTTGAACACTTCCTTATTTCCTTTAGTAATTCATAACAATGAAGAGAATAACAAAAAGAGAATATATCTTAAAGACATCTTTAAAACGTCTTATGTGTCGATTTTGAATATGGTATTTTATCTGGGATATAATTAAAAGGTTAGTCCATCGTTAGGTAGTTCGCTATTGATCTTTTACATAAATCTTGTATTATCATAATCTTTTTATTTTTGCGCGATTAGAGTTTTATTCTAATTATGGTCATACGTTATAAAGCTCTTTTTCCTTCAAAATAGGAAAGTGAAAGAAAGAACCTTGTCTATGTAGGTTATACTGTGTTCACGCGGTCTCACTACCAAATATGGCTAGCCGCAGTATTCTTAGTAGCACCGCTCGAACACGAACGACACTCGACGAAGTCGCCCGACATGCATACCTATCGTCGTCTATATCTTCGTTTTCCTCTGCAACTTTCTTTTTCTTTTAATTGCATTGTTATTATCTATTTCTTAAGAAAAAATAAAATAAAACTGCATGCAAATTCAAAGATTCAAGTATAGATAAAATGAAAATTGAAAGTTTAAAGATTAATAAAGTTAAAAATTAAATTTATAGTAAAACCAGTGTTTGTCATTATCAATGTAAAATTATTCAGATAATTATCTAAATAAAGAAACGATTTTATTTTTTCTTTATGTTGAGTGTCAGAATACTATGTAGATTATTAGAACATTATCTTAGATCAAAGAAATGTTATTTTTTCAAATTATCTGTTAATAATAGGAGAATATATAGACTGATATGTGGAAACACAAATAAAGATGAACCTTATTCAGTCATAGTTCATGCTAATATTTAGTGTATTTCATACTTGACCGAAATGCTGTTTATTACAACAAATTCTTTAAAGTATTTGGGAGAATAAAATAATAAGATGCTTGTTAGTATTATTATTATTATTATTATAAATTGATTATCAATTTAATATTGTGATGTTACTATTCATGTTCAACTTATAACTGTATTTCAAGGATGAAAATCGACGTTTATTTTGATGAATATAAAAAGATATAAAAGCACACAAGAATTATTAACACGAAGATCCAGTTGTAATTGAATAAGGCTCATCTTTAATTAGTTGTATCTATATGTATCAAATTTAGTATGCACCGTAAGCGGATATAAACTGATTTAAACACTGATTTAAACAAATTTTTTATTTTGGCTTGCCTGATAATAACCGTTTGTTATATATACAGTTTATCCAAATTTAAATTAAATTAGGTGCCAGAATATTACGTAAAAAACTTTTTTTTTTTTAAACAACTTATTTCAAAACTTTATAACTTTCTCTTAACATAAATCACTTCCAGTAGTATTGGAGATAAGGATTTTTTTTTGTGATACGAACAAAAATAAGGATTTGTGATTTGATATAACCAGTGATCAGCAACTACATTGAAATATTTTCATATTTAAAATCTAAATTTAAAGAACTGGATGGTCAATTTCGAAAAGGTATTATGTCCCATTTTTTCGAAATATGGTTTTTTGCATTTTCTTCTGCTTACTTGTGTGTATCGTTAACTATGAGAATAGGTCACATTCTGTATTGGAAAAGGAACGAAATAATTTCATGAGTTTCGAAAAGGTGTCATCACTAAACAAGAAGAATATTCCGAGGATGATTTTTGATTCTTGGCATTCTACTTTTTAAATTCACTAATCGTTTTCCAAATGTTTACAATATTAGAAAACATAATATGAGTTTTCTGTAATTATTGCAATTTATATTCAGTGCTGATTTTCAGTTTTTTAATACAGTAAAGAAAATAAACTGTTTTTTTGTCAATTTTAAGTGTTTTTTTTTTTAATTGATAAAAATTAGGCACCTCATGAATTTGCATTATTAGTTTCGAAAAAGAGTCACATCCGAATTTATTCTAACTACAAAGATAAATTTTAAAAATGGTTAACAGCAATTATAAATAGATCATCAATAAAATGTTTATGCAAATTTTGGTGGCGTTGATTCAAATAATTATAAAATAAAAACTTTTTTTTTCGTTTCCTGTAAAATTTAGATTTGAGAATAACACCTTTTCGAAATTAACAATTTAATTATAATCTCTTGTTCCACATGTCAGATTTTCTTTAAATATATTATACATCATTACTATCTTCGGCATCAGATGGAGCGTCTCTTTAGTTGTGAACAGCAAATATGTACCATGCAGACATGGTTAGAAAAAAAATTTTTATTTTTTTTTTTAATAAAGCTTTATAAATAAGAATATATTGTTTCTATATCTTAAATTGTTTTGCTTAGCAGTGACATTATTTAAAATTCAATAAAACAATTTGTAATTTTATCTTTTATCTAGATAAATTTAAAGTTAAATTACCTTTATCTTATTTAGGATATGTTTACATGATTTATGTTTATTTAGATAATTTTAAGTTATAATATTTTTGAACGGAACATACATTGTCTATTTCTTAAAAAAATATATTAAAGCTACACGCAAATAGCAAAACTTTAAACGTATAGATGGAAAAGGAAAAGTTAAAGGCTAATGAAGTAAAATAGTAATGTAAAAATTAAATTTATCGTAGAATTTAAAAAAATATAAATGAATTCAGATAATATCACAACTTTACAAATAAGTATACATTAAATAAAGCAATAAAGTTTTATAAACAAAATTACATTGTCATTATAAAACAAGAACGATTATAGTTGTTTTCATTTTCTTTTTCATTTTTTGCTGGGAATATATATAAGCAATTTTTTTTATATCCTTATTTTACCGATTAATGACGTGGAACTTACATATATACTGGCTATCAATTTTTCTCGTTTTACGTGCGGTATTAGCGGATATAGTTGCTAAGCAAGGCAGCGAACCACGGCTGGTTTGTTATCGTAATATCAGCCCTTTAACGCCAATTAGGCCATAATTAATTGATCGTCGAGAACATCCAACGAAGTTATTAGGGTCAGTAACGTTAGTCGACTCATAGAATGACACTATTACCGTCACTATGCAATATGTCCACGAATAATTCTTTTTCTTTATTATTCTTTCATATGCGGAATTATAATATTTTAATGTTGAAATTATGTTTTCAGTATAAACGCAGGTATTAAAAAAATGTCGATTTGGTTTTTAAGTGAAATCTGAATAGATCTTAAAAAGTCACTGTTTGAGTTTTTAAATGACAGGAAATAATTTTATATTCTCAAAATATATGTAAGAATATTTTTGTGAAATTTTAAGGATACAATGACGAAACAGAAGCGGTTTGAATATAAAGGCATATGATCTGAAGTATGATTACTGAATTGTACAAGAATCTGCTTCGCTTTTCAATATAACGAAAACCTTTCAAGAAACGAGAATCTTCTGACGAGGTAGTTGGACTCAAAATAATAACGAAAGTTTAAATTCATTGATTTGGCATTTCACATTGAAACACGCAGATCTAAAACCAGTATTTATCGTTATCTATATAACATTTAGATATAATCATTTAGATAAAGAAATAGTTTTATCTTATCTTTATGTAATTATTATAATGTATTAGCTTCATTTTTATCTTAGAAATATTATCTTTTTTAAATTACTTAAGATAATGTATAATAACAAGAATAAAGCATTGTTTTTAATCTCAATCTCCAAGTTAATTTAACAGAAGAATTATCTAAAATGATAGTAACTGGATTGCGTTCTGAAATTCATTACGAGTACTAAAAATGTATAGTATTCATAACATGAGCTATAGATTTTTAGTACTGACAATGTATGTCAAAATGCAGTTCAGATTGCACGGATCATCAATAGTGCAATATAAAAATTGCCCGAAGACTATAAATTCGAAAACTTATACAAGGAATTTTGTGAGTCATTATATTATGTGAATTATATATCCTTCTATTTTAATCTTTTTTATTTATGTATTCAAATCCAAAAAAAATATTTTTAGTCATATTAAATTATTTAAAGAACTTTTATTTTCAAGAAATATACATGTAGAAATAAAAATATAAATATTAATAACCCTTCTGTGTGCGTGTGCGTGCGTGCGTGCGTGCGTAGCACAGTCTGACGCATGACTTTAGGAAAACTAAATTAATATGAGCTTCAAAATCAACTGGATTTGCTTGAAATTTGCTATTAAGGGGTTTTCGAAGTCGCTGATTACGAATCCGATGTCAAAAATTCAAAATTCAAAATGGCGTATACAATATACTTAATTTTTTATAATATTACGCAGATCAATTTTTACTTGACCACGAGATCTTTATATCTAATTCCGATGGTCATCATTGCTCTCAACTGAACCCAGAGTCACGAATCGAGGACATTGTCCATTTTTTTGAAAAATTTTTTATTAATATTTATATTTTTTATTAGTTTTTGTTTTTTTTATTATTTTTTATTTTTTTTATTGGTTTTTATATTATATATATTTTTTTAAATATATTTTATTGGTTTAATTTTTTTATTATTTTTAATATTTAATGTATAAACAAAAAAGATTAAACATTAAAAAACCAAAGACTTATTTTAATAATTCTATACATTCTTCCGAAAGCTTGTGATGTTTTTTTGTTAAGGAATATTTCGAAAACACCTGAATAACAAGTTTCAAGCGAATACGGATGATTTTGATAACTTTGTCCGCCATATTGTATCCGCCATTTTGAATTTTTAATTTTTGATATCGGATTCGTAATCAGCGACCTCAAAAACCTTCAGATAGTGATTTTGAAGTATAGGTTGTTATGCAAAATTTTATGCAAACAAATTTAATCTTTAAAAACGACAATTTTTTAGTATATATTTATTAATAACAAAAATTATTTATTTAAAATATGATTCTAAAACTTAATTTATTAAATGGAACCTTTAGCAATCCAGCAATACCATGCTAAAAGAATAAAACAATTAATTCATTGATAAAATAAGCTTGGATGGTAGGTGTAGCTCCCAGAGCTACACTGCTGCGCGCTACACCGCGCCGTGACGCAAAGGATTAAATGCGCTACAGAAATCCTTTAGGCAAATATATGCAAACGAAACCAATTGGATATCAAAGTTCAAAGTATATACAATGTCTGACATTTTGAGTTTTGTAGTAACAATCGGTAACTTGATAGTTACATCACTTTAAATATCAAAATTGACTCTAAATCTCAATTATTTAAGATTTAAATATTATTAAAAAATTATTCAAATTTATAAATACATATTTTTATGCAAGTAATCTTGACATAAAATATGATATAAAAAAATATATCTTTTTTTTACATCTATAGTTGGATTAAAAAATACTATTACAAAACTATAGTGTCTGTCACGAATTTTATTCTCGTTTTAATATATTTTTCGTATATATTTATTAATAACATGTTATTACACTATTATGTTTAGGTATTTTTTTTATATTTTTTTTCGATTTTATTCTTAATTGGAGTATTTGAAATGAGAATAAAAAATTAAATTAAATTTTAGTTGACATAAAAAAATTGAATTTAGTTCCCCTAAAGTCACGCGCTAGACCACTGTGCGTAGTGTGTGCGTGCATGGATATACAGGGTGTTCGGAAAATGCTAGAACCTCTTAATATTTCGGAAGCTAAGCATTTCTGAAAGAAATGTTTCAGTCGAAAGCTGTAATGTTTAAAAAGATCTATTTGCTGATCTTATTAATTTGACTTTGGGTGGTGTCGCCAAGGTCAGGTCAAAGTCAAATCGATTTTTTAAAATGGAAAACCCTATTTTTCACTTCAAAATCTAATAGCTGATGTTAAAAGCTTTTCCAAATAGAATAATAAAATTATTTTTTATTAAGTACTTTGAAAACACTTGAAGGTTACATTATACTGTAACTTTTAAATCTCAACTCGGAAAGTACTTACTTTTCGAATACTCTGTGCATCCATGCGCACACATACACATCACACACGCACGCACACACACACACACACACACACACACATCACACACACACAGTGCGCGAGTAGAGGAGTGGGATAGGAAATGATAGAGATAAAAAGAAAGTAATTTTGTCATGTATTCTCGAGTTTTTGTTCAAATTTCGACGAAACTTTGAATGCTTTCATCGAAATTTTCAATACTTTCTTATCAGTCAATTTTGAAATAAATGTTTGCAAATGATTGAGTACATAAAAAAAATATAAGGAAACATGCACAAGAAAGGTTCTATCATTTAGGCACAAATTAGGTTATTTTTCCGATCGTTCTTTAAATAATTACGTAAAATAAATATTAAAAGTATTCTGTCATGTGTGTAATTTTTCATATAAAATAAAATATTTTTACACATTAAGAGCTAATCTCACACATTTTTTATAGTATTTTTCTATAAAATTACATGATTTTTTATATTTACAGGGCTACCCAGATAACCAAGCAAGTTTTAGCACATCAGGCAAATTAATGCATTGCACTCATTGTTGTGATCTTGCAGTCAATTTGCTGACCACAGAATTTAACGTGGAACTCAGTTAGCAACAAGAGAGCAAAAATATATCATCAGCTAATGAAATTTTAAGAACAAACGTTTATGAATAATAACACGTCATATTGACAGCAAACTGACGGCTCGTCATGAGCTCGCATTCATATATGTCATAATGACAGCAATATGAGAGCAAAATGATGGCATGTATGATATCAAAAGTTTGATACAAGAAGCAGAATATTTGATGAATATTGTTGAAGTTTTTAAATTACAGCTTGTTGTCGACAATTTATTAACATGACAATATTTGTTTACCATTGACGACAATTTTTCGTCAACAAGTTATAATGCAGTAGCACTTTAAACCAAGATATACGAATTTCTTCATAAAAAATTAATATAAACAAATGTAGGCTTACCTACCCAGTAAACGAAAATGGATTGAAAATTTAATAAATTAATTCATTTTAATTTATTTGAATACATTTTGGATTTAAAGACAGTAATTAAATCATTTCAATGCTGTCATAGATTAAAATGGATTGGATAATCCGTGAAAACTCCTTTTAGATTAAAAAAATAAAAATCACTATATTTCATGGATTAAAATGGATTATGTGGCCCGCATAACTTTTTTGAATTAAAAAAAATAAAATCCAGTAATTTCGATCTCACTTCATGAATTAAAATGGATTCAAAAGCATTCTTAAACTTTAATTAGATGGAAATGGATTCGTGTGGTCATTGTCGAATCCAAATTCTTGATTTTTTGAATCCATTTTTATCCATTTTAAATATTTTGAATCCATTTTCATTTACTGGGTACCTCTATAACCATTTCTGCAACTGCGAAGGTTGGCAACATATTTTGATCCGCATACATTGTTATTTCCGATACTGATAGCAGATTTCTACCAAATATGCTACAATCTTGTTGGCAGAGTATATGACAAATTGGCGGTGAAAAGCACGCAAATCTGTTAAAAGTTTTGACGACAAATTTATAACAGATATTAAACAAGTTTGCTCTTGCAAAAATTTTAGCAATTCTCACGCAAGAATGCAACATTATCCCTTTGTCAAAAAGTACGACAGATTGGAAGTTGATAACGGACAGATCCGTTGTATGTGTTGATTGACAGATTGATGGCAGATAGTAAGCAAGCTTGCTATTATGAAAATGCATTCATCATACAAGAATGCAACATTACTTGAGTTCCGTAAAGCGCATAATGCGCATGACGTAATCCTTGTTG
>QKQZ01002809.1:0-22153 GCA_003595255.1 Solenopsis fugax | reverse complement strand
TATATATGTATATATAATACTTGAATTATTCTTATATTTTGGACAAATTTATTCAATTCTTGAAACTTTAATACTTTTGAAAATGTAAATATTTAAGAATAAATAGCCTCTATATTTTATATGTATATATATACATATAATTAGAATAATTGTTACAATCGATAATTAAAACAACTTTTACAAAATGTTTGAAAAATATGCTACACTAGAAATGTGAAATCAATTGATTATTCTATAAATCAAGCATCTGTTTGTAATAAAATTTATAAATCAATACTCTTTAATATAGAAATTAATTGTAATTATATCGAAGCTATTATTAAACATGTTCGAAATTTCTCGAATATTTAAGGTATTCGAGTCTCAAGACACAATCGTTACAAACATCATAACAAGTCGTAAGAGCGAATGGAAGATTTCACGGTCATTCGAACATGTTGTATGTACACATTCTTCTTATATTAGTACTTTTTTTTCTACATAGAATATACCACCTGACGAGGCAAGCTTACGAATTGAAGGAATTTTCCAGACCATTGCTGGAATGGGGGGTACATATGGGGGGTAGGTTATATTGTCGTGTGAAGAATCGGCGTTCATTCATTTCTGTACCAGTCGCGAGTGTGAATCAGTGCGAACATCGCCGTCTTGTCTGAATTATACCTACAGCAGCAGGACTGCAGGACTTTAATAAAGTTACATTCTCCTATCAGACATAATACATCGCGTACAAGCGGAAATTTGTAATTATACATATTCACTCGCGTTATACAAAGAATTCGAAAATTTGTCGGTTTAAATTAAAAAATGTTTTCTCTAATAATTGTACGTGAATATTAATCAGATCATTAAAAATTATTAAAAATGGAAGAAACAGTGGCACTGATTAAATCATGCATAATTTCGAAGAAAGGCGGCGTACCAGTTGCAGATCTGAATGGTGAGTTCTTATCATTCTTTGTATTTAACTAATATTTATAAATTATGATACAAGAGAAAAACAGAGACCTTTTCATTGTGAAGAGATATCGGTATAATGAATAAAAATTATTAAATAATATATCTTTTTGAATTTTTGAGATACTAATAACTTAAATCTTACAATTTCAAAATAATTATATTTATAAATAAATGCCTCACACAAGCTGACACAAGCATCAATTATTGTTATTTGTTTAAATAAGATTCGTGAATGCTTCGCAAATAAACTTACAAATTTACAATTTCTTAAGATTAATTTAATGTAAGAATCAAAATATAAATTCCATTAAAATAAAACATCGTAGAATTAAAGTGAGGAAATACTTTTATTATACAAATTTTTTTGATGAAATATTTGATTATTTTAATGAAATATTAAGGTCTAGAACTTTATGTATCGTTTAATATTATAAATTTAAGAATAAGAGAGAGTGCCGCTTTTACAGATGAGTTTCAAATTCTCGTCGGAGAATCTATTCCTTATCGTAGGTTGGGATTTTCGAATCTCCATGCGTTTTTGCGAACTATAGACGGTTTGGAGACAACTTATAACAATTTTGGTGACCACATATTTAAAATAAACGATTCTAAGATCTCTCATATCGACAGACTTATACGCAAGCAAAAAGTGGATTATTCCAAGACAAAAGTATGTTCTTGTAATATGTATTTTACAACAAAATCTATACAATAATTAGATTAAAAAAATCAAGTAATAATAACTTTATTTCAGAACAAATACTACAAACAATTTATGAGAAATGATGGCGATTTTAAATATGATAACAACAAGCGTAGAGAAAGGAACAGATTAGTTTGTAATAACAATCGCTCCAATAGACGAAATCAAGATTTATTTTATCGTCGTAATCCAAATTCATATCAAACCGGTAATATTTTCAGTTCGTTTTAATCTGTAGACAAAGATAATATTTTACATTTTATGAAATTTAATTTATATTTAGTTTCCGATCTTGAGAATATTTCTAGATTATATAATTAGAAGATTTTATTCGATTTGTTAGTTTTTATTTATAGCAATTTTTCATTTTATATCACAGTTTAACTCTGAAAATTTCACAATTAAACTTTTATATGTTTTAACTTCACTATAGTATAAAAGTCATTTGGAATAACATCAGAGTGAACGTGTTTTACGAAAAAATATCTTTTTACATAAATAAATCGATTTATCTTATTGTTAGATGGCGTTTCTAATAAAGAAGGCATTTGGAATGGAGAAGAAAATCACTATCCGGTAGTAATAGAAACAAATAATTTGAAAAAGAATGTTAGTATAAAACTTAATTGACGATGCATTAAAAAAAAGTGAAATATTCATAATAGTCTTATAAAAACAATTTATTTTATGTATTTATTTTAATATTATTAGGATAGCATATACATGCCTGTCGCAAACGGCCGACAGTTACTTGGAGACGATTTTTTCATGCAACTTGCAATACGAAATCTTCATCTTCCTATTTGGAGATATAAAGGTACAAGAAAAATTTTATTTACTAGCTTTTTTACAAAGTTTCCAATAAGTCCTGTTTGTACTAAAATCCATGTGTTTATTATAATTCTTAATTCTTTACTACTTAGACAAAATAACTCTGTTCTTATTTAGTTTAAATTATTATTATTTTATCAAAATAGCAAATTAATACGCAACAAAAAAAGTTGAAGTAGAAAATAAATACGTTTCAAGTAAGATAAAAGTGATTTTTTCTCTGTCTCATTATTATTGTATTATTGTGATTTACAGACAGCTTAGCATTACATTGTGGCTTATGTGTCTCTGGACAGACTATTAGTGATTGTACTCGGGCTTTGAGGAATGTCAGTACCATTTCCAATCGTGTCGTGATCCTGCTTGGCTCGGCTGATGTTTACAACGTAAGTTAATTTGACTTTGATCTATCTTCGACGTGTACGAGTTGCCCGCACTTAAACTAGCAAGAAGTCAATTGAATATAAATCAATATTAATCTTAACTCTCTCTCTCTGATGCTTACTTAAATCTCAGAAAATTTAATAAATTAGTATAACTTTAAGCTCATTATTTATTTATAAATTATGAGGAAGGGAGTAACCAGATTTTTCACTAAATATTTGATTATATTCGTAGAACGCCACTTGCGACGAGATGATATATGATATGACGGAACTCTTGCAAGTTCTCCGGTCTAAGTTCCATCTTTCAAACACGGCCATTACTGTCTGCACTATTCCACCTTTGGCCAATCTCGGCATCCATGCCTATAAGACACAAAATTTGGCTTTATTTTCTTTCAACAATTGGATAAGATCTTTGGCGGATGATCCGGCTAAACGAGATTCCTCTTTTGTCAACTATCCCATAATAGATTTGTACGAAAAGTTCTGTCACGATGACACGTACGTCACAAACTACGACTATTTTCAAGTGTAAGTATACATCAAACGATCTAATTTCAGACTTTCTTTCATGCTTACTTTCTTTTCTCAATTTATGACTTATATCAGTTTAATCCTTTCATCTGTTTAGAATTAATTATTTCATTAACTGTCAAAATTAAAGTTTTCGAATTATAATCGTTGGATATCTGGAAATTTATATTCTCCAGTATAGAGAATATAAATAACAAATCTTTAAATCTTACTTGATTTCGAGTAAACATCACGTTCACAGAATTTAAAATTGAAGCTTAAATGGAAGACTTTATTGAAAGACAAATTTTAAATACATATGATCTATATATTCGTCTTTCCTCTCTCTGTTTAGCAATTAATTTCGTATTTCTCATTCAACACGTTTACTTGTGATTTTTAGTCAAGCGCGTAGAGTGTCCGGCACGAAACATTCCTATGTACTTTGGAACCTCAAGGGACGACAGCGAGCTATGAATCTCATCTGCGAAGAGAACGACATGGATCAATCCAGAAGTCCCAGCTCATTGTCGATGCAAAGAGTTTCCCTGGGATCTTCCTTCGATATCTAAATAATAAACCGTATGGAAAAAGAAGCGGAACGGTACACCATGGAAAGCCTTATTCGACATTCGCCGCGAAGAACGCTTTTTCGAGGAGTTTCCAAGGTGTATTCTCCCGCTTTCTTCGTAGATGTGTAACTAATATGTGTATAGCGCAATCCAGATCAGCACTTTTGTCTGTGCTTATCCTGTCCATGAAGAAAAAATAATTGCATAACGCTACGTTTTCTAGTTTACTATCTAGTTACATTCCCACGTTTAAATTCTTCTTAAATTACACAGACAATTCTTTTTAATCTTTAATCGAAGAGAATTGATTTTTAAAATCAATTATTTTGTTTATTCCATTTTCCAAATTTATATGGCCCCTGCTTCATCGCAGAGATAAACTAAAAGCAGGGCAAGGTAATACATATGTCTTTGTATACGAATATAATTTAAATGTATACAAATGTAATTTATATATCTCTATTTTCAAATAGACGTTGAGCTAACCGTCGAATACAATTTCGTTTGTTCATGTTTCAAGGAAATGGCCATTGATGTACAGACTTTAAATTTGCACGAAGTATTAAGTGTGTAATTAATATATTCACAATTGAAAATTTCAAAAATATCACATTTCGGTATTTTTCTTTATTTTTAATATATTCAATACTAAACTTAATACTTTTAAAACTCAAGTTTAAACTGTAATCATTATCGATACAAGATTCATACACAAATTTCTCTTTCGGTTACTAAATATTAAAATTATTACAAATTTAATAGAACTTAATCAGTTTCATTGTTAGTAAATTAATAGCTATACTTTAGATGACCCGCCTATTTACAATTTAGATTTCCCCGCTTCATATCGGAACAGATTAAACAGATAACAAGTTCGTGTTTAAGGAAACTGAAAAGTATAGTGCATTTTTACAATTAACAGCGGGTGTAATTTAAAAATGATACGCATACTTTCCTTCAGAAATCTAGTCTTTTCCTAATAAACGGATTTCACGAGCTAAGTTTAATTACGTTCCTCGCCACGTGTTTAAGATTAACTTTTTTGCATATATATGGTTTCCCATGTAGATTTGATTAATTATTAATATATATTTAATCTTAACACTTTTACAACTCAACTTCAAAACTTACAAATTTAAATAGTAATCGATTTAAGAGGGATTCTTAAATTCCTCCACTTATTCCCTAAATACTTTTCTTTAGAAATTTTGTGTTTACCTAATGAACGGATTACGCGAGCTAATTTTAATCAAGAACTCGCCATGTGTTTGAGATTAACTTTTTTGCATATATTCCCATGTAGATTTGATTAATTATTAATATATATTTAATTTTAAAACTTTAAGAACTCAATTTCAAAACTTACAAATTTAATTCACAAATTTAATTCACAAATTTAAAAGTATTCATAAATGTAAGAAATTCATAAATTCCTCCATTTGGTCTTTAAATGTTAAAATTATTACAGATTTAATAAAAGTCATCAGTTTCAGTATTAATAAATTAACGGATGCATTTTATGAAACATGATCAAACGAAATTTATAATGAATTATATTTATGAGATATTTACTATTTTGCAAAAAGATTGAGTTATCACGAGAAGGAATATTTATAGAGGTACAGATCACGTATTTCTTTGTGTAAGTGTATGTAAGTTATTTAATCGAAATATTAGTTTTTATTATTATTGTATTATATGTATTTTAATAAACACGCTAACATTTTATTATATGTATTAAATATTCGCAAGCAAGTTTAAAAGAAGCAATGTTAAATTAAAAAAAAAATTAAAATTGGTAAATTAATTTCATAGTTAAATGGAATTAAATTATTTAAGCGTGATTATTATAGCGTCAGATTCCAATTAAAGAAAATTTAGTAAATGGAATGAACAAAATAATTGATTTCAAAAATCAATTCTTTGATTAAAGTTTAAAAAGAATTGTCTTCGTAATTTAAGAAGAATTTTCATTTTGAAGTGTAACTAGGTAGTAAATTAGAAAGTGTAGCGTTTAAATTAATCTTGAATAACTTTGTTGCATATATATGGTTTCCCATATAGATTTGATTAATTATTAATACATATTTAATCTTAAAACTTTAAGAACTCAATTTCAAAACTTAAATAACAAATTTAATTCACAAATTTAAAAGTAATTGATGTAAGAGATTCATAAATTTCTCCATTTAGTTTTTAAATATTAAAATTATAATAGGAAAGAATGCGAGAGGTCTTTTAGCGAAAAGAAAAAATATATTCGTTAATATAGACGTGCAATGAGAATATTGTGATAGCAGCGCCATCAAAATTGTATAATATGTTATAATAATGATATCACGCTAGCGTTATATCTAATTAAAATTTTATAATATTTATAATTTTGAAAATGTACTTGATGAATAAGTAGACGCGTCAAATTGTAATGCATGCACACGTATTGTGACCAATAAATCACGATGCATATAATTCATTTATTTTTATTCTTCCACAAAGAAGGCTTCACTGTAGACGATTTATAATTCGCGTTAGAATTAAATTTTAGAAGATGGAATTTTATTTATAACTATTAAATTATTTGAGGAAATAAATAATTCAAAGTAGGAATCTGCAGTCTTGTCGAAATAGAAATCAGAGAAAAGTTCTTCATTTACTTATCTTCTTTATAACACCCATTTTAGTTGATTTATAAAAAAAGTTTTACGTTAGAGATTTTACAGTATTTTATAACGGTTACATTTTTTGAGGAAATAATTAATTTAAAGTTGATATAGCTCTGGATCTTTTCTGAATCAGAAATTAAAGATGAAATCTTTTATTTATTTTTCTTCTTTTATGAAGTCCACTTTAGATGATTTATAATTTGCATTAGAGAGCTTACAGATTTTTATTTATAGCTATTAAATTATATTTAAGGAAATATAATTAATTCAAAGCAAGAGAATAAACTGGTTGGAATCTCTTCTAATCAGAAATTAGAAATAAAATCTTTTATTTACTTTTCTGTAAAGTAAACTTTTCGGTCCTTTAAACAATTTAAAATTATTTATTAGAGATTATACAAGATAGACTTGTATAATCAGGTATTAAAAATTATTCGAGGAAATAATTCAAAGCAGGAAGCTAGAGTCTCTTTTAATTCTAATCAGAAATCAAAGATAAAATCTTTCTTAAAATTTAAAATGTTTAAGTGTCAGCAATTACTTTATTGGTATTAATAATCTATATTAAATCTAGATTTAATTAAAAATTTTACAGAATCTATTTTAAAAATGATGATCAACACTTACTTATGTTTTTTTTTATTTGACAAATTGTGATGCTATTTAAAGGATTTCTGTTTGAAAATAAAAAGAACGAGAAAAGATAATCTATGAGTGTGGACATGCGCAACAGAGAGGGTAAAGTTCGGATCGTCGGATTTAGGCCTGTTCTACAATACGTCGTATGTCGCTGTCGGGTGCGTGAGCCGTAAGAATTGACCAATCACAGTAGAATGTGAGGAGAGTATTCAACTGTGATTGGTCAATTCTTACGGCTCACGACACCCGACAGCGACATACGACGAATTGTAGAATAAGCCTTAGGCAAATTTGGCTTCGGTTGGCATCGGTTGACCGTCGCAGGAATTGTTATGGTTGTGTACAAGTGTACGAGGAACAAAGAAAAGGATTGTATTCGTGCAATAAAATAAGGACATTATAAAAATAAGAACGAGTAAGTAAAAGTATAAATGAAAAAGATGCTGATTAGAAAATTGATGTAAGATTCTAATATAAAGGTATACCTTAAGAAAGGCATTATTGAGGTTAGGAATTACAAAGGAATGATTGATCTCTTTATTAGGATTTGTAAACATGTAAAGCACCCTATCTGACTGGCACAAGTAGCATAAATTAGGCGAAAGAAATAAACACAAATATTAATATCTTCGCAACAAATACATCATTTGTAGTCATCGAAATATCAATGCATTCAGAAAAATTTATATAATTCATTGATATATCCATCTTTTGATAAAATGGTATCGATTAAGAGAATGCAAGTAATTACTACTAAATTATATTTATATATTAAATATGATTAAAAAATGTGTTATTGATCGATACACTTTCCAAAAAATATTATAGATCTTTATATTTTCCTCACTTAAAAATTCTTTTAACTTTAGTCTTCCAAAAAATTCCTCTTAATAAAACTTAAATTTGGCAAAAAATCTCCTAACTTTATAATACTGGCTGTAGTATTATCTTCTGAATTGTAATTTTTATACATACTTTTTAAGATGCGTCTCTTAGTGAATAAACATCAATTTAATTAATTGAGAGTAGTTGAAGTATTGAAAAAGAGATATATTTATTATAATACAGAATTTACCATTTTTATAATATTTTACTTAGACAACTTAAAAACTTAGATGATATAAACAAACAATTTTTTAAATAGTTGAAACAATGTTAATACAATAGTGAAACAATTCTATTCGAAGATAGATGTAATATTTTGCAATATTTGCGAAAAAAAGATATTATAAAATTTTACTATAATAAAGCAAAAACTAATATCAGAATTGTTCTATAAACTTAACTATTAAATTGCATATATTATTAATTTTTATTTGTGTGAGTTTGCTTGAAACAAATATTATTTTACATCAATTTTAACAAAAAATGTTCAATTTTATTTTTGTTTCTAGTAGAAATAATTCAAAAATAGGTATTTGCAGGTAAATATGAGTGCCATTTCCAACGGTACTTATCTAAAGAGGAATCTGAGAAGTATGCTCGCTGAACGGAACAACTCTATCAGTGAAGAGATATTCTGTAAACATGATAATTTGAAGCAGTCTTTATATATCTTGAATGAAGTAATGAAATAGATGTGACCAATAACTTTATTAAATGTATATAGGCGTATACAGCTATTGATTAATGTCTAAATCTACAGGAATTTGAATCATTTGGTATCCCACCGGTAACTGTAGACAATGATCTGCAAACCTCAGAATCAATGAAAAAGCTATCTGTACAAGTGATAAATGCTACTTGGAAATTAGTACATAAACATAGATATTTAATGCAATTACACGATCAATTGATTGATTTAAATCGGAGAACTGTTAATGATAATGATAATCTCAAGGTAAGTTTGTGCTTTTACTTAAAACATGAATGAGTACTGAGATATTTTATATTCCATGCTGCACAGTAAAATAAGCGGTAAGTATATATTGAAGTGCTACATACTATATATAAAATTATAATACATAATTATAATTACAAATTTCTATTAACAGAATCATGTAAGGCGCCTGAAGGAAGATATAGAAAAAAAGGAACATATGATATGCAGAGCAGAAGAAAGAGAAAGAAGACTTAATATTAAATGTGAGGCTGTATCACGCAGCCTGAAGCAGGAAAAAGATGAGGTAATTCGATTTATGTATAATATGCTACATAGATTATAATTTACTGAATGATACATAAAAATTGAAGTTAAATATCTGATTCACAGATACGAAAGTTAAAGAAACAAGCTCAGTTTAGAGAGACTCAACATGAACATGAAATAAGAAGACTCACGCAAAGTAGACAGAAGCTCCAGGAACAATTACAAAAGTCTACTGGTTAGTAGAAGTTTTTAGTTAATTAGTCTAAAAGATAGCCCCACCTTTAATAAGATTGCGTTTTCGCTTTATATTAATATTTGCTTTAGGCTAATTAAGAAAAGATTAATCTTATTAAATATGTGCAGTAGCTATTTATAGTTTTTGCTTTATATTTACTTAATATGCAGGATTAAAATATGATATAGAATGTTTTCTAAATTTTAATATGATATTTAAAAAATTACAGACAATTAAAAATACAAAATATTCGAAGAAAGACTATGGTAATTGTCGCGGTAAGAAGTGCGTAGAGAAGTTATATAATAATGTAATAATTTTAAATTATTACACTTTTTACCGTGATACTTCAATGGCCCTTCTTTCAAGTACATTTTGTTTTTTTTTTTTGAATTTTAATTTATTAATGGAATACAATTGCTTCATCATTAAATGAAATTTTCTTTGTACAGTGAATAAATGCAGCTAGTTCAACTTGACTGCATTTCGAATTGCTTATTGATAAAGCGCACACAAAATACTTCGTGTTATTATGTTTGATGCTTAGTATATAACACAAGTATAATCTCAAATATATTCTAAAATGTTATAAAATATACAATTTTTTTATTTTTTTTTATAGGTTCTTTTACACCAAGAGATAAATTATTACAAGAAATGCATGAGAAGGAATTAGCTTCGTACCAGCAAACTATTTGTCGTTTGGAAGAAAATAATAGGCAGAAATTGGAAGAAATCAATAATCTAAAGGAAGCTCTGGAGTTACATCAAACTGGATTTGACTTGCATATTGAAGCATCTGGAGAATGGACCAATGCAAATACTTGAGCGTCAAATGTAATTGATATTTATTTATTTATTTATAACTTGGATGTACAGGAAAAAGTGCCTATATTGGTTAGAAATATGTATAGTTATAGTAATACAGCAATACGGAGTTTTGTAGTAATATTTTACCTTTCGTAAATAGAGAGCTTTATGTATTTTCAATAAGTTTTGTTATTTTATGTGTTAAAGTGTATTAGAAAGATTTTGTTAAATTCTTATGTAAAATAAAGGTACTTTGTAATTTTCCTAACGTTTATTGTATACATTTTGTATTTTAATATAGGTGTGTTCTCTTTAGTTACTTTTCTTATTCTTTCTATATTTGCAATTTTAATTAAAGAAAGGACTTAGTTACATTTTTAAGAAAAGAATACAATTAATAATTTAAAAAGAAATAAATTTTCAAATTAGAGGATCTAATATAATAGGGAAATAACTTGAAAATCTGGCAAATTGTTTTTTTCTAAAGCCATAACTGTAGGAAAGCCAAGTGGTTACAATATGACAATGCATCCTTATTTGATTTTCCATTTTTTTGCAAACGCCATAATTTATTTGCTCAGTGTGTTATATATTTTTAGATCTTTTTATATATCTTATTTCTTTGTAATGGAGTAATACTTCACAGAAAATTTTTTTATATTATATGTGAGGTGGTAAAGCCGTAAAATAAATCCGAATTTGTCGCTTGAGCAATTGCTTTATCGTTAATCTATCCAGCATCTTGACAGTGCAGTCGCATAAGAAACGATTCAGCGATTTAGAAATATATAGATGCTGTTTTCAGAATCATTTTGCATTTCGTTCATTGTTATACATTTCAACATGCACTGAGAAAAAAATTAAATATAAAATTAATAAATCAGCTATCGTGGTTCCAAGAATAAATCAAATTATAAAATCAATTGCCAGTATGAATCTTCGCGATTGTTGGGACGTAAGATAGTAACAATATGATATTTTCTAAAGAGTCCATACTTAAGAAACGTTTATAATGTAAACTGATAGCAAAAATATTAATTATATATGTAAAGTAATTTTAAAAATCTTTTTATTATTTTTATTATCTTACGCCCCAACAACACGCAAAGGCTCATATTGTCAATTGAATTTATAATTTGATTAAATTCAAAACTTAAATACAACTTTAGTTCAAGTATTTAACTTGAATACATAGATATTTGAACTGAAGAAATTTAATCAAGTTGAAAAATTTAGTCAATCACTTTTTTTTTCAATATATTGAGTCAAGGTGCAAGATTAATTTTCCAGAAACCGATTTTATCTAATTAGACTCAAATTATAAAACCGTTTTCGTTAGTGTTGCAGCATGAAGACTTAAGATGTAGCGCATAATAATGGACCCTGTCAACAAGATGTATATTGGAATCGTCGCTCGACAAGGAATCTGTCCACTGCTTTTTAAGCATTTGCAGTTACCGGCCTTACAGACCGTATTATTTCGAATCGTGAGAGATTCCGTTTCTCCATGTTGATCGCCTCCCGGATAAGCTATTTCGTTCGGCAATCTGTTGTCGGTGCTATCAATGCGTTTCGAACTAAGTCTCAGAGTGCTCTTGCCATCCGCGCAAATGCCTTTTATTATGATGGCGGTCGTGGTGACTAAACTCATGCTCACGTTCGAGAAGATGCTGTTTTTCACGATAGCGACGTCGCCTTGGATGGACATCACTCCCGGTTTCTGCATCTCGAACTTAGAACCGATGATCTCGATGTTCAGAAAATTGGCGAAGTTCAATCTTTCCTTGATATTACGCAGCTCGCTATTCTCAATGCGCAACATTCTCGTGCCCCTCTCAGAGACGTTTAGCCAGTCCATCCGTTCGATCGTAACGTTCGTCATGATGAAATGCGTCACGTTGATGGAGGTGAATTCTTCGTCGAAGTTCTCGATGAGCGCGTTCTCGATTGTGAGCATGTCGATAGCCATTGTGTTCGTGAATGTATAGCTCGCGATCGTTGGTATCCAGCCAATGTTCGAGAGCTTCAGCAGTTTCATGTGGCTCGATGTGAAGAAGACGTCAAAGATCAGCTTGTTTTTGATATTCTGAACTATCATTTCCTCGAGACCATTCGCCTCTGGAAAACTGGAGTAATGGAGGTTCGCTGAAACGCAGTCTGTGACAGACACGCTGGTAATGTTCGTGTAATTGTAGTCTTCCGGTAGGAAAAACTCCTGAAAAGTCAGACTTAATCAACCTGTTTCTTCAGCTTTTTCAGCTTATTTTATGTCCTTGTGTATTTTACGGATGCTTTATCATCAGCATTTTTACGAAGAGATACACAGAAAAGAAGTTATTAATTTTAACTGACATTATTAATTATAATGGTATCAAATCAACAATTATTGTCTCATACAAGCAAGAATATAAAATCTTTAAAGAGTTTGATAATCTTAAATTTCTCAGCAAAATATATTTTGATTTCAATATTATAATAGTCATCTAAATAGCATAATATGATTATTTTGATAATATGTATATCTAGTATTAACAAATTATAATTCTTGATTTGAAAATATTTTTTATTTGATACTTTTTTCTTCTCAGTTCATGGAAATTATTATTGAAAAGATAAATATATCTTGATGAAACTATACAAAATGTGTTCATATAAGCTAGCTATGTCTATTAAGATTATCAAATCCTTTGAAGATATTGTATTCTTCTTTATGTATGGGACAATGATTATAGATTTAATAAAAATTTTTTTCTGTATAATAGCATTATAACCACGCTCTCACAATCAGTAATATTATTTTAAAGCTAATAAAATAATAGGATAAAAAGAAAGTCTGTTATAAAAGTTTTGAGGTTTCCAGTCCTGACATTGCAAAATAAGTAAGGGCGATATGTGTGTACATTAAAAAGTGGAGTTAAGAAGTTTAAATTATAAAGCGCGGATTTATTATTTATACATTAGCAAATGCGATCTTTATCAAAATATAGTAATGTTGAAAGTTATAATAACTCGCATATACATGTATCATCTATCTGTATCTGATATTACCAAAATCAATCGAAGAAACTTTTAATGGGCAACCAAAAGAATACGTTTTGTAAAGGAAAATTTTCCGATTCGGACTTCGCATTGCAATCTTTGATCATACAGCATGCAAAAATAAGAAACGAAAACTGTTTCGTTAACCTCAGTTATCGATTAAGGCTATACAAATTACGGATATAATTACAATAATTATAATACATAATTGAATTAATCACTAAACTAATTCGCGACTAATTCAATTATGTAATTATATCGGTATAATTTGTATATCTCTATGACGGTATTCATAATCTTGGATCATCTTAATTACGATCTAGAAAACGATCTGTGTAATCATTTTATTAATTGAATGAAGTCTTAAGAGTGCCCATAATCAGAGTTCAGACAATATTGAATGTAAAATTGAATACCGTCCCTAATCTTTTATTATTTACAATTCTTTTAACGACAAAACGTCATGTTTAATCATCTCCTTTTATTCTTTTAAACAACAGAAAGTTAATTTTATCTTATTAACAGAAAGTTAGTTCTATCTTGTTAACAAAACACTGCAAGTATTTACAATACAAAACTATTGACAATTTAAATTAATTAGAATTTAGAAGTTAGGTATTCGATCGGTTTAAAAATGATTGAAATTGGCGCAATACATAATCATGGTTTTAATTTTATATCTTACAATGCATATGCGTAATTCTTCACTTCTTAGCTATATTTTAATTTAAGGAAAACGTTATGTGATGTCAATAAAGAAGATTCGAAATTCAATGTAGTCAAAAGTTTAATCTTTTATTATTTCTTTTATTACTTTGAGAGTATTTGGAACTTAAAAACTATTCAGTTGGAACAGAAGTTCATAGCGTTGTTTATGTGAAATTATAAAAGAGAATATTTATTTGTACATAGAGCTATTTAACCACATGTACCACTATGAATTTTTGCTCCAATCCAATACTAGCTAATATCCATTTTTGCACAGATATAATCGATGTTCAATACTTCTGCGAAAATTTCCATTATTTATTTTTAGTTATTATTTATTTAATTCCAATGTTTATCGTTATTTATATAAAATTATCTATATAATTATCTAGATGAATAAATGGTTTTATTTCTATCTAAATTATTTCTCTCTATAGATTATTAAAATGTATATTATATGTATCTGTATATTTGATAAAAGAAATGAAATTAACGTAAACGAGTATAAAGTATTGTTTTTAGCTTCAATTAAGTTATCATGACAAGAGAATTTTTTGAAGTAATAACAGAATTACACAGATAAAATAATAATAGCGAAATGTAAAATTTGTTATTAAATTTATCTAAAATTATAAGTGATTCGAAAACTTTTATAAGGAACTTTGTCAATCATAATGTAAGTTATACATTATTTTAGATTTTTCAACTTTGATTTTTATTTGCGTATTAATTCAAATTATTAGATAAATCTTATCGTCGAATTGAGTTATTTGAAGAACTTCTGTTTTTAAGAAATAAAAATTTATAAATAAAAATGTGAATATATTGTTTTTGTCTTAAATTGCTTTGCTTAACGATATTATCTTAAAATTATTTAGATAAAAAACATTCTAACGGCACGTGATATTCGTACGAATGTTATGTGTTGCTAAGATAACAATATATAATTTTATCTTTTATTTACCAAATTTAAATTATTTAAAATTTTAGAATTAAATTATCTTTATTTTATCTAAAATACGTTTACTTATAATTTATCTTATCTTTATTGAGATACTTTTAAATTATCTAAGCAATATTGTTTATTTAAAGACCGTTCCGTGCAGAAAAATATTTGTCCAAATGAAATACGAGCGAATTGCAGAGATTATCACGATATGATATAAATGTATTAATTAGTATACCTCGTTTCCGATGCAACTACACGTAATCCTCCTTTCATTGTGAACTTGGCATTGTTCGCTGATATTATTCGCAGCCGCAGACAATGCTGCAGTGAGTATTACAGCGAACAGGGTCGTTCCCATATTCACCATACACACTATATCTGCGTATAAAAACTCACCATCGATTGTGCTCGCGCTGAAATTAGAAAGGGAAATGTTTCATTCCAAATTGATAAAGATATACATATGACTACGTTTATTAAGCTGGCACAGCCATTTCAGCACAATCAAATGAGAATTATACAGGATTTTTTTGCTATTTTTTTTGCTAATTTTTTGCTCTATTTACGATTTTTTTGCTTTAGCCGATTCGCTAAAAACAATGGCTGTGCTAGCTTAAGTTTAAAGTTAGCACAGCCATTAGGGAAAAATAAAGGAAATTAAAAAAACAAATACATATTCTTGTAGGGCTATTTTTTTGCTAATTTTTTGTTCTATTTACGATTTTTTAGCTCCAGCCGTTTCGCTAAAAACAATGGCTGTGATAGGTTAAGGTTAAAGTTAGCACAGCCATTAGGGAAAAATAAAGAAAATTAAAAAACAAATACGTATTCTTGTAATACTATTTTTTTGCTAATTTTTTGCTGTATTTAGATTTTTTCTCCAGCCGCTCCGCTACAAGCAATGGCTGTGCTAGCTTAAGGTTCAAGTTAGCACAGCCATTAGAAAAAAAGAAGAGAATTAAAAAGTAAATACTTATTGCTAACTTTAACCTCAAGCTAGCACAGCCATTGTTTGTAGCAAAACGGTTGGAGAAAAAAATTCTAAATAGAGCAAAAAAATTAGCAAAAAAATAGTACTACAAGAATACGTATTTATTTTTTTAATTTCCTTCATTTTTCCCTAATGGCTGTGCTAACTTGAACCTTAAGCTGGTACAGCCATTGTTTTTAGCGAATCGGCTGAAGCAAAAAAATCGTGAATAGAGCAAAAAATTAGCAAAAAGTAGCAAAAAAATCCTGTATGATTCTTATTTGATTGTGTTAAAATGGCTGTGCCAGCTTAATAGACGTCATATGACTGCGTATGACTAAAGGTCGGTTTTTTCTTTTAACTGTTTTTAATTAAACATAGTTGTACATTTTGAATAAATATTAATTATTGCACGTGCAATAATTACAAAAAGATAATTACATTAATTAATTATAAATTGTATTTTTTAAATATAATTTTATAATTCGGTATACACATTTTTTATTCATGGATAAAACAATGGTTCAAGTTCAATTCTTTTCGAATGTTGTAATTTAATTTTCCAGCGATTACTTATCGCATTCGAATAGTATCACACATCGACATTTTTTATTAATTTTATTGCGAATTTATTTTTGTATAAAAATGAGAATTGTATAAGAATGAAAGCAAGCAGAGTACAATGTGGAAAAGAAGGTGGTAGATAATATTAATTTGTAGCATAGAGCAGAGATGAAGTCAAAGAAACGGATTCCAAGAAAATTGGATTATTATACACAGTAAAAAATATTTTATTATATTTATATTACTCCCTCCTCTCGGTTCTTGTTAAAATTTTTGTGTTCAATTTTTAAAATACCCGATTATTTATTTAATATATTTGAATACTTAATATTATTTTAACATTTTGTGCAAAATTAATATTCAACATTTTATAATATTAAAGTAACAAATTATGTGAGTGAATAAATAGTATAAACATAAGTAGTTTTGAAATATAAATTTTTAAGAGAAACAATTAAATGAATAAAATGTTAATTTAACTCATTATAAATGTTAATTTTATTGAAAAAGTATACTACTACAATCTGTTTTTAAATATCAAAGTGTCACTTTTTATATGCTACTTTGTAACATATTTATATTACTTTCTAACATTTATTTTGTGTTAAATTAAAACAAAAAATCGAATGAATCGTTTGGAACGTTCGACATAAATTTAGCACAAATTTTTTAACTATGTAATGATTAAACCAAATGTTTTTAGATATTTATTGTTTTTAAAATGCACTCTCTATCTAGATTGACCTTCTTTTAAGCAAAAATAAAATATATTAAATTTTTCTAGAGTGAAGACTCTGAGATTAATTTTTTAGTTTCAGTGATTATAAGTTACTTGTCTCAATAAACCTGATTTTGAAACTAAAAAATAAGAAAGTAACGCTCTCACCATATTTTCGAATGTAGTAGTCATCTGAACGGCAAAACTAATTCTTTTAGGTTCTCCTCATTGTCTCTTTCTTTAAAAAACCCTTCCTCTGCGCTTTTTGTAAGTTCTTCCTTCAAGCACTTAGTATTAGTCAGATTTCAAATTTGCAATGATGATCCAACGACACACTTCCCGTCAGTAAATTCTCTGTCGTGTCAGAAAAAAATCGTCGGAATAGCGGACACCACTTTTTCGATGTTGAATGTATCGTAGCGATAGCAATGACTATTTCGGGTGCCGCATTCGACCGACGATTGAATCCATGGTCGAGTGCGCGATTAAGATAGACAGTTCTTCCGCGCCGCTTTTTTATGGTGATTGACGTGTAACGTATAACGTGCTGTTTAGTAAATATATTCCGGTAGCCGCGAAGTCCAGGGTTTGGCGTGCTCGCTAATATTACACAGTCGGCGGCTTAACAATACCAACGCAATGAGACACCGGAAAAACGTGGTCAGTCCGGCAGAGAATATTATCTGAGAACTACACTAACAAAAGACGATAAGTTGCGATATTAACTATCCTGATAACATTATTTTGCTCGTTATATTACTAATGAATGTTACTAACCATCGTAATGGCTAGAAATTACCTCATAATTTATTGGCTTTGATGTTAATAATATTCTTACAAATTCTGAATTTGGAAATTTATTTGGATTTGCAAATTTTGTATACTTTTATTTAACAAAAATTAAAGACAACGTCATGAACTTTACTTTAACAAAATTTAGACAGCATAAACAAATAAAAAAAAGGTAAAATATTATTATAACATTTAATGATAAAATATTTCTTTTCTGATTTAAATTTAAGAGTTGTGTTTGAAATCAAAATTAACGGTGCACAGTTCGGAGAATTAAAAAAGATATTTAAAAAGACGTATAAGGAACATTATTCAGCACTAAGATCTTGCTATGATCGTCTATGGGTCTATCTCAATTTGAATTGTTTATACAAGAATGCAGTCTTATCTTAATTATTTTATAAAATATTATTCTTTAACTAATTCCAAATAAATCTTACTTTAATAGAAATTTAATTGATTTAATTCGAAAAAGATATATGTGCTGCTAATATTATGTTATATAAAGTTATAAAAAAGTATAAAAAATAATAAATTAAATTACTAACGAAAATGGCAGGCCTATGCCAGTTACAGCGGTTTTTAGTGCTAAATAATAATTTTTTATTTTTAAAACCTTCAGCTTCAAACTGCGCGCTGCATATTCATCGACTTAAAACATAGTTATGAAGTCGGAATACTTAATATTAATGTTTCAAAAGCATTTATAAAATCTTCCTTGCCCAAAAGAACTGATTGACCAATCGGAACAAAGAATTTTATTAATTTATCAAAAAAATGCCTTAAAGCATTCATACATTGGTCGCAGCTATAAATTATACATATAATCTATCAATTGTGCTGTGACGATAGCATTGCCACAACCTTTTTCTTGCTGTAAACGTAAAGACTCGCCTTAAACAATTGTTACATATTCGGTTTTCTTTTCGATAAATGTCGGCGCGCCGCGGCGCAAGCTAATAAAATTAAAACCTGTAAGGGTCACGTTGAATACAAATTAATTGGCCGGCTGGTCACATGAATATCTACATGCATATGACACAAGTTGTAACGCATCGAACAATTTAAAAATGAAACATTAAACAAAAGCCAAAATTTGAGAAGAACACGCTAGTGTTAGGTTTTTCCTGTTTGAAAGAAGATTTTAATTCTTTCTTTGTAATTGCATTTATTTATGTTAATTCCTATAATTATATATAAAATTATATATAAAAATAAAAAGCTAAGTGCTTTTTTTTTAATAAAAATTAATATTTCTTGAGACAAGATACATCTCTGTTTGGAGTTAATATATTTAAAATAATTTGTGAGCGCTTATACTGTGACAAGAAATTATTTCTACATGACAATCTTTATCTAAGGCTTCACTAGTCTTCATTAGTTTCATTTGAAAAGTGTCTTTTCCTGCGACACTGTTAAGCGTAAGATGCCACTATGGATTTGGCAAACCGATTGTGACTCGACTGCTTTCTGCATCATGGACTAATGTCGGCTAGATCATTTATATTATTAATACGCTTAAGAAGACTCCAAAGTGAGTCGTTTCTATTGTTATGTTATATGAATAAACACATGTAATAGTATTTGTGTGTTTTTGATTGCGCATTTGTAACCGCGCTGACTCTCATTAGCCTTGTTATTTTTTATTGTTTTAAATTTCGAGAGTCTTAGTTTATTATTTACTTTTAATATTTTACTGTCATTTTTTAAGAGATATAGGCCGTTTTATACTAGCAACTACACTATGTTAATACTTTTGTTCAGTACTGTACATAAAAAATTTTGAGAAATGATTTTCTCACGGTATTTTTGAAAAATATTCTAATTCGTATAAAAATTTTGAAAAATATTTTTACCAGGTTTATTGCGAAATATATAAGTATAAAAAAAATTTTGAGAAATGATTTTCTCACGGTATTTTTGAAAAATATTCTAATTCGTATAAAAATTTTGAAAAATATTTTTACCAGGTTTATTGCGAAATATATAAGTATAAAAAAAATTTTGAGAAATGATTTTCTCACGGTATTTTTGAAAAATATTCTAATTCGTATAAAAATTTTGAAAAATATTTTTACCAGGTTTATTGCGAAATATATAAGTATAAAAAAAATTTTGAGAAATGATTTTCTCACGGTATTTTTGAAAAATATTCTAATTCGTATAAAAATTTTGAAAAATATTTTTACCAGGTTTATTGCGAAATATATAAGTATAAAAAAAATTTTGAGAAATGATTTTCTCACGGTATTTTTGAAAAATATTCTAATTCGTATAAAAATTTTGAAAAATATTTTTACCAGGTTTATTGCGAAATATATAAGTAACACTCCAGCCAGGATTCGAACCTGTATCTCCATATTACATTCCATGCGGGCATCTTTCCAATTCGATTACCGAGTTATGTGATAGAATGGTAAAATGCAGTGCATGATTTGTGTGAGCTGGAGTTTGAAGAAAATCACGCAAAAACTATTATTCGACATCTGCCGGAAGCTATTGACCTTTTCTTCTTTATGTTCGACAATTATTATTGATATAAAAATAAAAACACAATATATTCAGCAATATTATTTTCAACATTAAAACATTTATTCTTTAGCTTAATATTGTGATGTCACGTATAGAGAAAGACTAATAAATACATAATCAAATAAAATATTTTATATAATAAAATTGTGATCTTTAGAAAATTATATAATTGAATATAATACAATATCATACGATTGTTATAGAGTAGCAGACAAATTCTAATTGATATTTTTATCAGGACTATTATGATAATGCAACGGGAAATTAAATTACAGATTAGTTAGTTTGTATTGATTTGCAATACCTACGATTCCCCGTATTAAGTCATTATACACGTCGCAAATATAAGGAAAAAGAAATCGTGTGATGGATCAAGATGAGAGGTTGAGCAATTGTTATCTTTGTAAAGTTAATTATTCATCACTTCAAAATCCCGAGAATAATAATGATGTTAATATACTTTAGGCAAGTTGCTACAATGGCGGATTATAATTATTAAAAGCAACAGACGCTGAAACCATTGGACTAGTCGTTATTCCTGTTTTATATAAGATAATAAAAATACGATATAAATTGGGAGAAAAATTAATATTCTTACGATCTTATTTTTTAAGACAAACTACAGCGCGTTCATTTTTAATAGTGCGCGGTATTTTTGGAAGAACAAACAAGTGTTCTGCCCTTATTTTATTTTTGCTTCGGTGCCATCAACTTCTGTGCTCGTTTGATTTGCTATATATATCAATGAACAAAGGCTCAATGTGCCTATGTCGCACGAAGCATTTAGATTTGGTGAAATAGAGGATTACAACACATTGCTCGCGATGCGGGAGAGACCAGGGAATACCAAATGGCGCACACTAGTTATCGTGTATATAAAAATGTATTTGTGATTTACATATATGCTAATGTAGCACACTTTTACAGACTCATGCTCAACAAAACTTGCGCACTCACGCACGCACGCACGCACGCATGCACGCCGCACTTTCGTACCGCTATCGGAGTCATCACATCGGCACACCATGGTGACTTTTACGGCGCCAGCTTTCCGATTCGTGGAACAATCAAGAGGTACACACATTTATACACGCGGCAAGAACACTGACGCCATTCATTCCCCCTTATCCCGTAACAATATAACCGATTCCACGTTCCACGTAACGATTTTGCAGCTTTGACTTAATTAGCACTTCGCATGCTTTCATCTGCGTTTCCGAGTAAAAATGGCGAATAATGCGTTATAAAGGAGAAAATTAAAGGAAACGTCATCAACAAGAGGTTTCTTTCCCGTTGTTACCGGTATGACCGATGATGAGTAGCTGGGAAAACTGTGGGATAACTCGCTTCGTGGAACAAGCTGGTTTGGTGTATAAGATCCACGCTATACGTATGCGTTTGATGACTAAAATTAATACATATTTAACCCTTAAACACACCGATTTTGTAAAATACGGAAACACATTTGCGGGTCTGAGAG
>QKQZ01002806.1:0-13392 GCA_003595255.1 Solenopsis fugax | reverse complement strand
GGATAACTTATCCAACTGGCTGATTAATTTATTTATCGTTTGAAATCTGCAATATAACACATAAACAACAACGTCGAAGACGAAGCTATTAATTATCGACTGAGTTAATATCACGGATTCAGTCGTTAGGAAAAACAGAGCTACGTAATTTGTCAATAAATATGAATATTTAATAAAATTANAATCTTGTATGCGAAAACATCGGATAACTTATCCAACTGGCTGATTAATTTATTTATCGTTTGAAATCTGCAATATAACACATAAACAACAACGTCGAAGACGAAGCTATTAATTATCGACTGAGTTAATATCACGGATTCAGTCGTTAGGAAAAACAGAATGTAATGTGTCAATAAAGATGAATATTTAATTAAATTAAACGCAAGGGGAAAGCTTAAACAGAAAATGGTCACGAAAATTGCTAGCCCTTCGACAATTTTTATGCATTGGTCATTCATGGATATTTCCTTCTTGATTTTTTGATCGAGTTCCTTCAATCTATCCATCAGCTCTGGCCACTTGTTGTACTGCCTGATTCCGTAATAAATGTAATAAAAGGCTGATACTTTAACCATCACTGTATTTAGGATTTGTATGTAGTCGAATAACTCGAGTTCTTTCTCATAGTAATAGTGGACAATTCTTATGTCGATTATTATGTTAATGCACCATACAGTCATATAAATTACACGTATGATTATCTTTATAGCCTTAGGACACTTTCGCGGATGTGCTACTCCAACGCCCAGGAGCCAAGAGGTGTACGATATTGGACGTAAGATGCGTTCTATCGACGGCGAGTTGTCTTTCACTTGTACATGTATTTCCTCCTCCATTTTCGCATCTTATTATGTTGCTAATCGACGTTTTTTTCAAAGTATGGCCACTGATTACATGTTATAGATCCTTGTAACACATTTTTTTTGAGAAATATAATAAGCCTGGAAGCAAACACTTTGACAAGTGCGCACGTTGTAAATTTTCTCTGGTGCTTCACACAGAATGAAAAACGTTTTATTTGTGCAACGTTAGATTGCGTGCCTTTTATAAGCGTAACGCGGTTTTAATAAATTAAATGCATTTAATTTACTATAATAAAATATTATTTTAACAATTAATTAAATGAATTAAAATAGTTAATTAATTTTTGCACGTCAAATGCAAACATGGAATTATAGTGATCAATGATAGGAGCAAATTAAAATAATTGAATTAAAATAAACGTAAAATTAGAATATAATTTAATGACATTGTACGAGCAAATAATAATTTTCAGATTTTATCTGGTTCGCAACACAACGTTTAAGCACGATATAATATTTATAAGACAATCTCGAGATTAGAGATCTCATACCTGAGTACACAAAATTTATTCGCGTTTTTTTAATGATTCCTGCATCGTCTTGTTCGAATAAAAGATCATTCTCTTTAAGACGTTTAAAAAGTTACCTTCGATCAACAATGCTTCAAAAACGCTTGAATTATATCGCAACGTTTTATATCCACCAAACATTGTCGATAATAATTTAAATACGGTGAAACTCATTAATAATTTTATTTAAAAATATATCATCATAGCAGCTACTTTTACCATGTAAAAGTTAGAAGAACAGATAGTAGTAAAGATATGAGAAAAAAAATTTATCGTTCCCCCATTCCTCCCCTCTCAACCTACCATCAGAAAATTCCATACATTGAAAAATTTTACTTCGTCGATTTTGTTAGTCATACGAAAATGGACCTTAATGGCTGCGGAGAACACATCGGATGTAGCAAACGTCGAGCGGGAAGAGCCGATGGTCTCGGTTGGAAGCACATCGCGCGCGGATTTACATTGGCGATATATAGACACTCGGATATCCGGACGACGCCGATCCGGATTGTATCTGTGCGCGTCGGTAACGGGGACCGATCGTTGCGCGTATCGCGGAAAGTAGTAGACGGCCACGGCTATCGAGCCGAGTCGCTCGTGCAAAGGCTCGAGGGATGGATTTATCACGAAAACGCTTCGCTCGCGGTAATCATTTTTTTTTGTTGTTGTCGTCGTTGTTTGTTGCCGGCGATGAAACGCGCGGTAGTGACGCTTGTGACAGATTTATTGCGCGCGCGAAAAGCGGGGAGGAGCGCACGTAGCAGTTATTGGCGAGGACTTCGCGTCCGCATGGGCGCGTATAATAATGGCGAGCGTATTTTACAATTTATTCTGCTGTGGGATTTATGGTAATTTATTGGTTGGTTCGGCGCGTTATTTATTATTGTTTCACCTATTTACGCATCTGTATGGGAAATGTCGGGGGATATTTCGATAGCATATTAACGACGCAATTTTGCGCTTAAAAAATGTTGCTGCGCGTCTCGGTGAAACGGTGCGCCGAATTCGCAGCTTTTCCACGGTTTTCGCGCTCCGAGGTTTCATAACGCAATTCCCCGCATTCTTTCCACATTTGTCGAGCTCGCCGTAATAGGGTAAACTCGGGTAAGATAGCCATAGTTTTTTTAAATGCAAAAAACACATTTTTATTTTTGTTATTCTTTAATAATGTTTGATACATCACTTCACTGAATCTTAAAGTTAATAATACTATTGAATTTAAAGAGAAAATACTTATTAGAAATTTAATATTATCAAAATATTATAACATATTCATTGGCCATCTTATTAAACTTTTAAGGAAAAGATGACCATATTATAAGATAGTTGGCTATACACGTTTTATGTTAAAAATGAATGTAACATTTTCTAAAGTGATGAATAAAATTTGTAATTTTATATATTTAGTATAAACACGTATATATATCTTAAATATGACTGAGTTATAATTATAATATTGCAATACTAACATAAAAATTAAAATCTGATATTGCAATAATAACATAACAATTATAATTCTTTTTAAGGAAAAGAAACAGATTCCTATAATTTAAAGAAAAACAATGTAATGAAAAAACAAAGTGGGCCATCTTGCCTGAATTGTAAGAAAAAGATGATCATAGTGTATTTAAATAAATAGTGAAAATGAAAATGTAAATTATTAGTTATGTTACAAGTTAAGTTCCTTTATTATACATATACGTAACGTTGATTATGATATTAAGGCGATGCTGGACCGGTCTCTATACGTGCTTATTTTCGGATACTCATATCTCTTAATTGGCTTAACAGATCTCAAAATTCTTTTACACGATTAAAGTAGTGACAAAAACACACTTCGCTAGCTATAATTTAATACAAAAAACGAAAGTTGATTAAAAAATTATAGTTTAATTATCGGCTTCTGCAGCCGACTTGTGACAACATGTGCCCATATAAAAGTTTTAAACATTGTGTGTATGAAATAAGTAGCTAGAGCGAAGTGTGAATTAAATGAAAGAACAATATGGCGCTTGCAGAATAATCCTAGAAGCTTTAGTATAAAAGATATAAATGTTTGAAAATTGTTTATATAATTTTCACGTGTATTGATGGAAAGAGTAATAATTGCATTCGTGGTAGTGGAGAAATCTTGCAATAGATGGCGCTAAAGTTGAAAAACAAGGACAGATGAGTGCGTTTGACAAAGAGCGCTAGCCTATTCCCTTTACTCTTTGCCCCGCGCGCGGTCCATAGTCGCTAGACTTCACGTCGAAGAAAAATCTGTAGTGATCTGCAGTACCGACGTCGAGTGAATTCCTCCGTCAGTCCAGCATCGCTTTAACAGTAATTTATTCGACGTTATAGCAGCTTTTAGAGGACAAAGCAAAACTTTGCAGGTAGTCAAAAGTAAAAGTATTATATAATATTCAGAATAAGATTATTTCGAATAGTGTACGCATATAAATTACTGTAAATATTGATTATCTTTCAGAATGATTATAAAAATGCACTATTTAGCAATTACTGGAGAAATTACAGGCTATGGCCATTTTTTCTGTATGGCCATAATATCCTAATTTACCCTACACTTCCACGCAATTTTCATAATGATCTTCATAACATTTGCATTTTAATATGTACTTTTACTTTTCACGCATTAAAATTAACAACTAAAAATGATACGGTTGCAGTGGGCGGACGAAGTTGCGACTGTCGGACGCTCGCGAAGCCAGCTCAGCAAGTTCGAAATTACGATTCAATCTCTCGGCATTATATTCAATCTCTCGTCGATGCAAGACGCGCATCCCGGCGAGCGTGCTCGGGAGGAAGTCGCAGACGCGAGTTACGATGAAGTTCGTCAGGCCAATCCATAATTAACGGCGCATACTGAATTCCGGGGACAATGTGCGCGCTTGAAGGGTTGTGCGGCATAATATATCCCGGACCTTTGATTCGAGCGACGGAGGGAAGATCAAGGAGCGAGGGAGCCCCCAAGAAAGTCAACGCTGACGTTCCTCGGGATGCACGCGCGCATTCTATGTAAATAGCAATCCAGTTTGCTCGAGGATCAGCAGCCCTCAGATTTGGGAGCTTTGGCCGACGGAGGTTTCCGTCTTTGCACCTTCGCCCTTGATCCTTCCGGCTTAGACTCCCGGGCGTCTGCTATCACCTTATCGTACTCTCCTTTTCTGTCCTTCCGANCCCCCCCCCACCGTGAGGAACACGCAGACACATGGAACTGGTCCGCTGAGGGAAAGGTTATCGGTTCCTGCCGGTCGTCGAATGTCTTCATCCATTGGGTTCGCTGCCTCCTATTTTTCCATTTTCCAGTGTTACACGTTTTTAAACTTGAAAAAAAAAAATGAAAATTGTGAGAGAACCGAATCGTAGAAGCCGAAGGATATACCATAATCGCGGAACACGAAAATATTATATTAAACAATTTCCATGATGAAAAAAAACAAAAATTAAAAACGGATAATATATGTATTTAGCTAATTGATAATCTTTAGATATAATTGTTTAAGGATTATACAATACGAACTAAAAGTTATCGAAATTTAAAAATCGAGGCTTCTTAGGTTTATTCTTTCTTTCCCCTAATCAACAAAAAATTTTGATCGCAAATGCTCGAAGTTTGGTTTTGAAACAAAGAAAAAAAACAACGAAACATTTCGTTTATAACGATTTTTGCAAAATAATCCTATTTTGATGCAGTTTTAAGTAAATAACTTTTAAACGAGTAAATGGGTCCAAAAAAACTTTTGCACGAATGTTTATTAGAGGTTTATTAATATACGTAAAAAATTTGACGAATTTTCGTACTATTTCTTCACCAAATTTGTAAATGCGTATTGTAAAACTCGATTTTGTATAAAAATAGAAAAAAAATTAAATTTAAACTTTAAATCAATAAGAGAAATATGTTTAAATTCTATACAGACACTTAAACATAATAACAGAACAATTTATAAAATTTTCAAATTTTTGGTAATATTTTGATATGTGACACACAATATATTCTTAAGTAGACGACTCGGATATAGAAAATAGAACTTAATTTAAATAAAAAGCAATTGATGTAGGAGGCAATTGAGATCAGCTTTGATGTTTCGTCTGAGTGAGTTGGCTGGATTTAATCGTTTTCGTAGACATCTCTTTTCCAAGAAATCCTAAGAAAAGATTCGCACTGTCCGGAGGGTGTGTTGAGCACGGTTGAGCGGCATCTCGTCGGTAGACTTTGCGAAACACTTTCATTAGGATGGAAACTTAATTAGGGTGCCCTCAGGGTCGGAGAAACTTGCTTGCAACGAATCAATTTTGTTACGAAGTCGACTGAAGTGTCAACGACGAGAACCGATCAATTTTACTACATCATTCTTTTTCTAAACTATTTAATAAAAAATAGAGTTGTTTCTAAGCGAGTTAATATTCTAACTAAGATGGATCGCACACCGATATCGTTAAACGTTAGAAAATCGAATAAACAAAAGTTTTCTTACCTAATAAGTTTTCATAACTCGTCCATTTGGTTAACAATTTTATTGTTTGCTTTCTAAAGTTTCCTGAGACGAATAAGATCCACTTAAAAACGCGCTTTTTTGAATCATTTAAAACGTTTAACTATAGAAAATAACAAATATATACCGATTTTTTTAATAAATATATTTTTTTAGAAACAATGTTAAAATAAATAAAGGCCACTTATAATTACCATTGTTATGATCATTGTTATTTGTTGGTTAAGTATGAGGCTTTCACCTGAGGATAATGACTTTCAATGTTGAAACCTTTGAGAAGTTACAATTGCACCCAAATGGCAAAAGAAATTTTCGAAGATAAAAAGATTAATTAAAGACAAAGTTAAAAATAATTATTATGTTTAACAGAAGAGTAAATCCTAAGGAATTTTATTTTTATGATTAATAATTATTTGAAAATTGATTTAGAAGATAATGTTCAGTTTCTTTGTTATTTTCAATTTATTTTTTATTTGGGCCTTATTAAGTGCATCAGAGTTAAAACAAATTTTTTTGTTTATTTACAAATATTCTAAATGGAAGATTTATTTTATTTTTATGAGTGATTGAAATAAAGATTTTATTCTCACATGGTTTATTTCAATAGTTCCATAAACAGATTTAAAAAATGAAATAAATTAGCTGAGCCTTATTCGGCTCAGCTATCTTAGTTCCTATTTTTTAAATTAGGTAAATAATTTTCCATTCCATTTTTCTTAATTATCGAGCGAGTAATGGACTTCTATTGCATCCATGAATTCTCTTTATGAGAACTCGTAAAACGGGAATTAGGAGATGCACATAATGATGCGCTTTCTGGGGAACAGACGGAATGTCTACTACCTCACCCGTACATTCCGAATGTTGCCTCCTCTCGCAATATAAAGCAAGAGCGGAACATCAAGTGGCGTGTTACGTCAGTGCGTGGCTCCAGGGGAAGAAGGATAAGTCGTGGCCTGCCTTGATTTCCCTGTAGGGCAATACGGGCAACGGAAAGCTTTGTCGTTCCCTCCGTACATCAACGGGGGTCGCTTCACCTTGTCGGACTTTTTAAATTTGCGCGACGACGTCAGTCGGGAGAGGATGAGTCGCGAGAGGGATCGCGACGTTCATAAAATGTCCGCGGTCGTCAAAAATCCGAGAGATTAAAAGCTCGTTGCGAGAATGAACTCAAATCAAAGTGACGTTTCAAAGTTTTCGCTTTACGGAAGATAACGCATTCGGATGTGACATACATCGTGTCGATAATACACATTCCTCTTTTGGCCAGAGAACGTAGCATAAATTCGGATTAAATCCGCGAGTTAAGAGCGTCCCGAAGTACATATTTTGAATTCAGAATGTATGCAGAATATATGAGTGGGTAGATACCATCGAGACTTGAGATCTTTCAGTACCGTAAATCTGTCCGCGGTAACGGTCGCGTGGATAATACGGGTATCACGATATCCGCCTTTTTTCTCCTTCTCCTTTCTTTCGACGTCAGAAAGAGAGAGGAGTTACCTCGCGCACGAGAAGGAGTTCTCTCGCGAGAACATTGAAAATGCACCCGCGGAAAATTGATGTATTTTGAAGGGCCGCCCGCTGGCTCCGCGAGAAGATAACTACTAATTTGTCTAATCCATCTTTGCGCCGGCTACCTACATCTCGGATACAGTAATGGATTCGAGAGAGATGCCGAGCGCGGACGGATGATCGATGGGTGGAAAACTTATGAACAATAGAGGGTTCAAGGCCGTAAACTCCGTCCGGGCGCGGGCGGGATGGCTGTGTTAAAGGGCATGAGAGAACGGGGCAGAGCATGCTAGATTCGTGATAAATTATGATCAATATATAAATCCGCTAGCGGCAAAAAGAAAAGTGTAGACCGTCTAACGATTCCTCTTTATTTAAAACCCGAGACTGATAAAAATAATCTCTGTGGATATAAAGTGCTCTCTTTCTCTCCGGTTATTTATTTATAATTCAACGTGTTCGCGGCGATCGCGTTGAATTTTATGGCATTTTATAACGATACCTCGTCTCATCTGTACATACATTGTGTAACTCGACGCTAGTTTTTGTTTCGTTTTTCACTCTCGCATTATTATAAATTTTTTCCTCTGGAAATGATATATTATTGCTATTTTTTTTTTACGCTCTCGATTTCGTATAAAATGCGTGCGGGCTGCACAGATGTAACGAATAACGCTCGATGCACTTTTTATTTAATGCAAAAATCGCCAACTTTTTAAATGGCAATTTTTCACAAAGCTCAGTGGTTATAAAGTTCAATTTGCTTCTAGATTTATTTATATTTGATATGAATATTTTATTTTATATTATTCAACGATACGCGCAAATATTTGGTTTCATCGGCGTTACGCGATATAGGAACATATGTAATAGAGAAATGATATCGCGATTAATTGCGAATGGATTGCGCATTGCGGGGGAAGAGCGTAAAAATATAAAAAAAAAGTAAAAAAATGGAAAACGAAAATACATCGCAGAAATATCGCGTGTCGAGTATCTAACACACGAAAGCTTTTAACTCTATCTCCATCCTTGAATCTTCAGTCAAATATTCTCGACGCGGGGAGCAAAGTATAAGCGTACGGAAGCAAGTATCCAGCGAGAAACATCGTCCTGCCTCTTCATTTTTTCGCGAACTTGATATTCCACGTCGTTCTCAACAGGTTCCCACGCGATTTCATCTATCTACAGAAGACAATGTTTAAGCATTTTGTATAAAGTTGAAGATAAAGTAGAACGAGATGGCTGATGCGATTGAAAGCTACCATAGTTTCGCGTTTATTCAGCAAGTTCTGTTTTTTCTAATTTTCGATAGTTGTCTATCGCGAAATTTAAAATGTTTTTCGAAAATGTTTTCGTGTCCGTATACAGAGAAAACGATTTCTTTGGACTTAATAAATTTTACTGTATCCAAACAAATTTATTTGGAACGGTCCAAACAAACCAATGTTCCAATCAATAAGTATGACTAATAATAATGTTATTTTCGTCAAATAACAGGTGTTTGAATGAAACAACATTTTAATTCAAATAAATAATAGGTATTTGAATGAAACAACATTTTAATTCAAATAAATAATGTTTCTTGTAAGCATATATTGTTTCAATAAAACTTTCAGTCAAAAATAAATAGGAATACAAATTCCAATAAAATTTCTTTCTTTGTGTATAACTTTATAAAGTAAACTTTACAGTTTACTTATTCTCAAATCATTTTAATATCTTAATTAATTTTTAATCCCGTATAATATTTTAAAGTGAAAAATTTTAATAAATAACATAAACGTATCAAAAATACAATAGCTTTTGAGTTATGTACACAAGCAATTATAAAATTAGGTAAAAGAATTTTTTAAAAGAGAAATGTAGAGAAATGGACAATTAGTTATATTCCGTTTAAAATGAATCGTTAAATTTATCGCTCCCCCGATAGTAGACTGACACGCTCCGCATGTTGTCGTATCATTATGTTTCGAGTCGAGGCTATTTCTTATGAATGAATGGCAAACGTTAGCTTATATGGTTAATTAACTTCTTTGATTAGCGAGCGAAACTATGTACAACCATTTATGCCAGTAGCTATATCGTTTACTTTAAGGATCGCGAGAATGGAGAATTACCATCTCGTTTCGTTGTATAACAATTACGAACGGTAATTATTTTTCTAACGACATTTACGTTGGAATATCTCTCGCTCGTCGTATTCTTTTCTCGCCGATCGAAACGCTTTTTTCCATAGAATATACTACTTTGAGAATAACGCTATTTCCAGAAAATACGCTATTTTGAGAAATGGCGCGAAGTAACGATGATCGGATTGAATGATCGAGTGGTATGTCGTGCTTTTAATAATAAATTTTAATAATGTGTTCGCTATTTCCACAGTTAATGTCCGGAGTGTTTGCGCGAAATGTTGTGCGATCGTCGTAGTCTGGTAATTAGTACGCGCGCGCGATTGCAAGCAATCGAATTTTCGCAAGTGTGAGTGCAACGAAGTAATCTGAGAGGAGGAGCAGGTATGGGAGGCATCAGACGTCGGCGGAGCAACATGAGGCAATTTGTTATTTGAATATAGTTACTTGCGATATTACGTCTTATTTATTTCTTTTTATTTAATCTAAATAATATAATTAAAAATTGGAAAATTTTATTTACATTTGAAACGTATATAAGATCATATTTAAGAAAGAAATTTTTTTACCTAATTATATCTTCTCAGAGAGAGAGAGAGAGAGAGAGAGAAAGAGAGAGAGAGAGAGATTATTCAAATTAGAAAATATACATGAAATTTATTTTTTTTCAAATTATCAATTATTGTGTGCATTGTAGAATAACTTGAATATTTTTGTATTTTACAGACTGTAGTTTGCGACGTAGTTTAAAATTTCGTTTTTGCGCCATATTGGTTCGTCATATTAAGTGACGAATTAATTAAAATATTTGATATCGAAATTGCTACTGCGTTATACTAGAAATAATTTTGTTATCAAATTATTACAACGAGAAAATTTATTTATATTTAATGCTTGCCGAATTATTGCATGGTTTACATATGCAAAGAAAAGGGGATTGTTGATTAGAATCGGTTGATTAAAACTGGGTGGCGAAGGATCTCTACAAGTTCTACTTTTTTACTGGATGAAATTTTTTTCAAATATAAAAACGAAATTGTAGTTTGATTTAACTAGAAAAATTTAAAGTAAAATTTAATCAAGATCTGTGACATACCATTAAATATTAAAGAATCAAATTTAAATCAATTTCTTAAGTTAAATAATATTTTGATATTTTTAACTTTTTCTATTTGTGTCGAAATTCATTATTTTAACATAAAATAAAAAAAAACTTAAAAGAACAATTTCATTTAATCAATTCATTTCTGTGGTTTAATTGATTAGTTTGAAAGTAAATAGTGTTTGTGTTAACGTATGTACTTAGTAAATAATAAATTAAATTTGAATCAAACATTTTTATAGTTAACTTGTTTAGCTTCATTGCTTTAGTTTGAATTAATGACATATTAAGTAGAATCAATGGCAATCTATAAGAATAATTAAAAATAATTCGAAATGAACAATAAAGTATAAATAACTCAAATTATAAATTAAAAATAACTAAAATTCGACAGTACAAATTTAATAGTGCTGCAAAGATATTTACACTAAGAAGAAAAAATTGTTAATTTGACTAAATTTTTTAACATGATTAAATTCCTTCGGTTCCAGTTATTTAAGTTAAATATATATGTAATTAAGATAAATGTAAATATAAACGCTTAAACTGAAATTTGAATATTTTTTGTATTTAAATTAAATATTTGAACTGAAAGAATTTAATTAAGTTAAAAATTTAATTAAGTTAACTTAATTTTTTCAGTGTGGTAAAAGTGAAACATCCTGTAAAGATTGTTCATACATTTCTTTCTTGATAATTATTGTCGGAATGAAATTAAATCGATAAAATTAGCATAACCGCGATACTTCTGCGTGCCAGAATTTTCGATCGCAATTAATCGGAATTCAGAATGCATTGTTAAGATAGTGTAAATTGACGTTTGCGAAATATCCTCCTACAAAAGATACAGCTATCACTTTCGAGATCTTACTCTTAAGATACACGTTTTAGAATTGTTTTTACACCTTATTAAACAAATGAAATCTTTAGAAGAAAGTAAGTCGAGTGTGAGAGAGATAACGGAAAGCCGTCTCGATAAAGCGCGGGTAACAGATACAAATTATCTCGGAGAAATAAAGGACGTCGGCTTGCGGCGAAGCATATTTTCCGTCTGATAAATTACGGGGGCGCAGTGCGGCGACTATAGAACTTTAACCCGGCGAACGTGATCCCCATTTTTATCACGAGGCCCTGCCACCGTTATTAGGAGCCACCGGTCTATCGCGTGCGTGGTTATTACGCTCATGATTTAGGATCGCGGTGGGAACACAGGAGGCAGAAACGCGAGGTAGTAACGTCTCGCGCGAGTCGAACGTCTTGATTCGATAATTGAAAGATCAATCCAAGACGCTGGCTGTTCCGGCGCCGCTGGCGGCTGCGAGAGGATCGCCGGGGATGCAGCGACGGGACCGCGCGAGCGAGGAGGATTTTAATTTCGCTACAGAGGGTAGGCGTTCCCTCCTCCGCGTTGCGCCCTGCGAGCTGTTTCATATTCATGGCGCAGGATGCGCTGCTCTGTTAATTCCATCGTCGCGACGATACCGCGTCGCGAGGCGCCGTGGAGGGTGCGCACGATGCCTCGGAAATATGTGCCACAAATCATAAACCACCTTCGCTCGCGGGAAATTGAATCGAAGGCGCGGAAGCGGCGTATAGCGTTCACGGCTTGCTTGAAACCGCCCGGTCGATCGATAAATCTCGACGCTGGAAAGAGATACGCTCTTCCGGCGTGGATCGTTATGCGCTTGTCTTTTGTGCGCCTGTGTAAGGCGCATAGTTAGCTCTTGATTTAGGGCTCTTTGATATAAGCTGGATTTTCCCTTACACGATTTATACCGCACGGCGAAATAACGGATGGACATATAAATTACTGGATGATTATCGTTGTTACGTTGTATACTGCTCGATTTTATTTTAAACAGGTAAAGGAACGTTATTGAATGAGTACCGGTCTCCTAAATCGTATCTATTCCATATTTGACATTTTTATTTCATATAAGAAACATTCAGTGACAACAATAAAATGTAAATAAGAAATAAATAATGTAGACAAAAATTTAACAAGTTTCATCTTGTTTTGGGCATGCGCTATCAGCATTTTAGAAAATCAGGTACATCTGATGTAGATTTTTAATTAATTTATAAAGCTAATAATAACGTTTAATTATGCAATTTTAGTTTGAATTGTTGTATTTTCATAAGAGAAGGCTTGTTGTAGAATATTTTACATTCATTGTAACATACACATTTACAATTATTATAAAAATTAAATGGATATTTTTATAAACTCTGTCAAGTTTCCAAATATCACTACTACTATAAAAAATATTAATATAAAATTATTAAATGATGATATAAAAATTAGTAATTGCTATGAATAAAAATATGTCAATTATAAAAATAAATTCAAGTTTTATTTCAGTGTTCTAACTTTTTCATTATTGTTATTTATTAATTATTGAATAGTTGATCGTTTTTTGATAAATTATTAATAAAACAAATATTAATTAATAATCCCACATATTTTTAATTACTTTAATTCGTAAATTCAATATTTTCGAAGACGATACGATTTAAGAGACCACAGGTATGCTTCAGGCCGATTTTTTAAATCATATTTTTCGCAGATTGTTACAGAAAAGCTTATAATAAATTAATTTGTTATTACTGAAAGGTTTAACATAAAATTATTAAATATAAGAAAATAATTTAAAACAAATATATTTAAGTAAAAGACTCTCGAGATTTAACAAAATTAGAATCTACACAGTAAAAAATTGTGCGTCCATATATTAAAATTTTCTTGTGTTACCACGTTTTGATTAC
>QKQZ01002805.1:0-20329 GCA_003595255.1 Solenopsis fugax | reverse complement strand
GGGGGGGATTTCGACCCTCCTTATTCGGCTAGAGTTTTTCCCTACTAACTTTGTTTTATAATACCAAGTGTCTTTATCAGTACTTGTTACTGTTACAGTATTGTCGTTTTAATATACATTTTACAGTAATTTTTTATTACTTGTAATTAAAGATACTGCAAATATTTTATTATTACAATACGATAATTAAGTACACATTTACGTATATTAATAATTTATAATGTGTATTAAAAAAGATAAATTGATAGAAATTGACAGAAATTTGTAATTAAAATAAGTTCTTTTTTTCGATAAATCAATCGGTTAAAACGATAATTTTAATCTATTTAATATATTTAATAAAACATTGATAATATTTAAACATTTATACAAGTTATTATTGTTAATTTAAATGCAACTTTTGAAGGCCGTGTAGAAGATTCCGGAAAAACTGCAACTGGATCTTAGGCCGGGTGAACAGATTTACATTTGAACGTGTGAAACCCTGCTAAAATTGACTTTGAATTCAAAATTTGGTCATTTTTTTGGAATTGGCTGAGGATGCTAAAATACCGCGAATTATCGACATTTACAGCTTTTAAATATCTTCAAATTGGCGTTACAAAATCACAAAAACTTTTTATAAAATTAAAATACGCGTAAAAAGAAAGGGTGCTCAGGTAAATTTTACAAGAAAATCGAATAAAAAATTAATAAATCATTAAAAATTCACTCGTATAACGTTTAGTCGTAATTTCACAGTGTTATTCGTGCGTGTTTTCTGAAGGGTGCTCTACCCTCATTTTGTATGTGCGAGCTACACAACTTCTGTACTAAGGTAAAGTTAATCTCAGGTGACGGCTATACGAGTGAATTTTTAATGATTTATTATTATATAATTTGTTATAATAATTAAATTTTAAAACGCAATTACATAAACTGTTTTGTCATATTATTATAATATTCTATTTTATTATTAAACAACATATAAATTGTATCAACTAAAAATTTTTTTAATAAATCATGAACAAGACTATAATTAGAATATAGATATTAATCATTATAATCTCGAAAGTTTTTTTGTTAATAAAATAAGTTGTTTTTCAAATACAATTTTTAATAAATTTTTATTAATACCGTTTTGTAATGTTACGCTAACAAGAGACGCGTACACGCGTATTCGAATTCTCTTAGATACTCACACTCGCGTCGTTCGCGCATGTGAAATAAAAAGAAACGGGGCCGGCGAAGTAAATTTTTCACATGTGTGGAGTAACCAATGGGCAAAGGGGGGAAGGGGTGGATCTGGTTAGAGCTAAATTTAAATTTTATTTATATATATAATAAAAATTAAAAATTAAATACATGTACTTCATATTGTCTTGTTTTTAGTTTTTATGTTACCTTTTATTTATATTTTTATTGAAAGTACACATATGAAAAAAGTTTGTATTAATATTAATGTTAAAATCTCAATTATGTTTTAATTCTTTAATTCGTATATCGTATTTATTTACAAAGAGAAGTAAATTATTATAGTGAATTTTCAAAAATAATCTTTGATTATACTAAAATTAATTATAATGCTGTATAAAAGTTACATTTGAAACGTTTTAGAACGTATGTGTTTATATGTGTTCAAAAGTTTATACATGTACTGTATACGTATTGTAATATTGATAAGTGCAAAATTAACACATTTTAATTAATATCATTTTTGAAGAAAAAAATAGTGGTTTATTTATTTAACTCTTATTCAATCGACGATATTTAGTAGTTTATTATAATATATAATTTATTTATTCCATTTTACTTATCACCTTTATTATTTGTATTAAACGCTGAAGAATTAATTTTTTAACTGAGCTAATTAGAGTGATTTTATAATCATTTTTGAATAGGTAATTTTTTGTTTAATAATGCACTTTTAAATGTAATGTTTTTTATGTACTTGGCGTACATTTTTTCTCTTTTTTAAGGTTATTATGTTTTAATATCTAATAAAAGTAAATATCACATTAAAGCAATGTGCATTTTATATTTAACTGTCAGTATAAATCTACAGTATATGTATCTATCAGTATATGTATATATATTTTTTTAATAAAATTTATAAAACAATTTAATAAATCTCATGTAATAAACTACGATTAAGACATATATTTATTTATTCCTAATATACTCGAATGTAATTATTTTTATAAGAATATTGTATTAACATTTTTTAAATAGACAAAGACATTTTCTTAATAATAGAAAAATTAAGACAATAGCAAATGTTAATTAAATTATTACGGAGATATTTTTTTGAATTGCAATATTTGCATTATTTGGGAAAACTATCATTATCTCATTGTCTCGTTATCGAAATGACCGTTATCAGAAGTAGTTCGGAAATTCGGAATTCGTTTCTTTCTACAGAGGGACCATTGGCGTTCGACGCCTAACTTTCCTTCGTGGATTGAGCCCATGGGATCCGAGGAGAAGCACATTGAGCACGCTCTCCGCCTAGAGGATCATTCCTCTTTGTGTCGGATACTAGCTGGTATTGTACTCAGCGGAGGGGTCTTAATCTGGTCAACTGTTGGGCCAGTTATTCGGTCGGTCACTAAACGCAAAGATATGATAAGATCTTTTTCTCGCGATTCCAAGATAAAGCTTATCTCATTGCAAAAGTAAAACAGATACTAGACTTCATGTTCGCAATTAATTATTTAGCAATTTATAATCAAGAAGATAAAGTACAATGAAACTTACACTAGCAAACGCGGCATAAAATTAAATAGGTAACATTACCCAATACATAACTTTAATTATACATATAATATATACAATAAATTTACCATTATCAACTATAAAATTTAGTATACAAGAACAAAATATGTATATTGATATAAACTTACGTATATTTTTTGGCTCACTGATATTTGATATAAGAAGATTATATACATTATACAATGTTAAAGACTGAACACATTGAACACATGAAAATTATGTCACGGATAAGTTCCAAATGTAAAAAGTGATGATAAAAATAACTGTAAAATTTATGTCACCGCATTATTGAAGAAAATGTAACTCCGTTATCATTCTGTTAGAGAAAAAAAACAACGGACGTTATAAGTAACGCGATAATAAGTAACTTTTCAACTCTGCATTTATGTGTTATCAAGTTTACATTTTCAATACAAAATACGACGTACCAACTATGGTAATGTTCGGAAAAACTGTTTCATTCTGAATTAAATAGTTTTTCCGAACCATAGTTGGTACGTGAATTATGAATTAAATAGTGTTTTCCAACATTTTCTTTCATTGTATTATATTTTGCATATCCGCATCTTATTACGAATTGTGATTTTACGACCGACTGTTGCCAATCTTCGGTTGGCAAAAACGGAGGGAATATGCGTTTCACCAGAGTGAATCGGTTGTGATCAAAGATCTCCGCAACAATATGTATCCTTCTCAACTTTTGACTACAGACTTCTTATTAACCAAGCTTGGTTTAAAGCATATAATTATTACGTGCTTGTATGTATGTACATACGTAGGTAAGATAGATTGCATTGAACGATTTGAAATTTGAACTTTTCACCGCGCACTGCACGCACCAATTGAAGCGCTCACAGCCAACTTCATATCGTTCGCCAACTTCAGATCGTTGAAAAGTGCGCGGAGCGTGTCGCGAGTCGCGAACTCGAGTAACAGCAATTCGCAATCTTTTGTTAGTAAAACGTGCGTTTCGCAGAATTCGCACAAACGAAAATTGTGCTATTATTGTGCTGAATACTGAATCCTGTGTCACTCTCCTTCTCCTCTCTGTATTTCCGGACGAATCGTCACGTCACGTCGCGTTGCGTCGTGTCGTACAGTTACTCCTGCTTTCCATGCATACGTTGCCGCGCGTTTAACGCGCGCAAAAAGGAATCTCAATCTCTGGTTTGTTTACACGGGCGCGTTTGAGCAAAACACGCATTTGATTGGGGTAATCCACAGAGACGCGCGTTCACGCTAAATAGCGCATGCACGAAAAGCAAGGGTCGTTCGGCATTCCTCGATTCGGCATTCCTAACCTTAGCGTGCCGCGCGCGGTAAACCGAAGTATTGTCCCCATCGAAATTTTTGACGATGGCCAACGAAATGCTACAGAGATGCGATGAGAGCGAGGCGATCCTGAATCGCGACACGTTTAATCGGGAAATATCGATCCGCGTAATTAGTCCTGTATTCGTTGCATTTCGGTAATTAGCGCGCGCGTTCGCTCGCTCGCTCGCTCGTAAAATCGCGTGTGTGTGAGTGCCATGGGGGAGCAGCTCAAGCAGCCACGTAGGATTCCGAGAGGAAGAGCCAGCCTGCGGTGTCGGGCGACGAGGAGTGAGTAACCTATCATTTACTTGTTATGGAAATATCGTATGACGATATTTCAGTTATTACGGGATATAGTGAATTATATTTACGAAAGCATTTGACACGAAATGCAAAGTGATGTAAAGTGCAGATATTGCAGTATAGTAAATAGTAATAGTAGTAATGCAGTGGATGGGATTATTAGTCTCTATACGTCATCGTCGTCTAGATCTAAAAAATTTCGCTGTGACTCCCGCTAAAGATTACGAATTTAAAAATCTGTGTGGGATGAGTGGATTCGAACTGTCACTTACAAGTCCGTCGCTCTCACGAAGCTGTACAATATCCCTTTTGCAATAATAAATCTAAAATATATTATGAAATATCTTATTTGACTGTAACATAATATAAAGGACTACCACATAATATAAAAGAATCAGAATCTTAAAAAAGCGTGGATAGAATTATTCAAAATCCGTAAATGAATAAAATGCAAATACAAGTTCTCATGATACATACTGGCAGGCTTGAGGAACACAAGATTAACAGGGATCTTATGCATAAAGATTACAAATATTAATATTTTAATTTTTTTGAGATTTGATATATTCTACATGTATGTACAATTAATGTATGAAAAAAATTAAATCTTTAACATTTATAAAATGGAGATTATATAAATTTAAGTACAATATATATATTAAAAATATTGTAGTCATTTGAATTAAATAATATTATTTAAGTTCTGAATATTCTAATGTTAAAATCTATATTTAAAATCTATAATTTCAATTTCTATTAAATTTTACATTATTTCTATATAATATTCATTTTGGATAAAATACATTATTACAGAAATTTGAGAAATCTTTAAATATAATAAAGTTAATTTTAATTTTATTATTAAAGATTATAATTGAAACCCGCTATAGGTATTGTATTTATGGTTTTCGTGTTTGTATGCTTGTATAAGTACTGTGCTATTTATAAGTTTGGAAACATCCTATGTTTTACAAGCAAATAATCGCGCGACACTGATTTATGCATGTTATTGATTTGAATGCATTGTAAAACAACTATATAAACATTTTTATATACAATAAAACACCTATAAGTTTGTACATGCCGAAAATGTGTTGGAAAATTATTTCGCGGAATCGCAACAAATTATCGGAAAATATTATGTATTTTCCTTATATTGCACACTTTTATGTTGTGTTTTTATTTTATTTTGTTTTAATTTTATTTTTGTTTAAATTTATAGAGGGTACTGTACATAAATATTATAATCTAAAATCTAAATTGACGCAAAATTGATACATTTTAATTGATAAGATAATATTTTTAAGAAGACGTAGTAGAAGATCGATTCATTTATTTCGCATCCCACTTTTTATTTTCATTACTTGTATTAGTCGAAGAATCGTTTTTAATCAAATGACATCGCAGTACTCGTCATCAGATGCAACTTTGAGTCTTTGATTTCAAAGTCAACTCCCACTATCTTCTCCTTGTCATTTGCGTCGCGATAATCGAGCGGGTGAAATCGTGTTTCAATATACACTAGCAGTATTGAAAATCTCTAACGTACATAACGTGAACTATACATATTTTGGTATCGTGCGTTTATATCGGAACGCACCCTTTGCTGCATAAAATTTTGATTAAAATATAAAATATATTTCGGTTTAATTAGAGAAATTCAATTTCTTTTGAAACAAGAGACATTTATTATCGATAAAAGAGGAGCAGTCAGAGTGTAAAAATATAAAGTCGCTCGTATATTTTTTTAACGATTATCGCCAGCATGGAGAATTAAATTATCATATATCATTAAATTATGAAAACCACATAATTCCATTCAGTTTAAAATTATGAAGAAAGAGTGCAGATTCGAGAACGATATTGCTCTGAACAATATTTCATTTTAATTTTATGTGTTTTTTCGACAATCTCTCTTTCTCTCTTGTTATCTGCAGTTAGAAGGGATAGCCTAGTTCTTCGAATTTTGCTATCACGTTTTGCAACTACCGTTCTACTGTCATACCTCTATTATCTTTGTAATGTATATTGCTATATTCCTGTATTTGTTTTTTAATATTTTTATTTTATTTTGTTTTAATTTCATTTTTGTCCATCAGCTTTTTTTTGTCTTCGGACACATTCCATGAGACCATTTAGACTAAGGCGTTACCGTATCATGTGTGACCGCGTGTGATTTTTTTTTATGACTATGTAAGCGGATGCCGTAGATTCATTTTTGGTAAGATTTCAGAGATTGTTTAATTTGATACGTTTAATTTGCGATAATGTGTATAATTTTATTGTTTGTTATTATAGATTAAGATTTGTATACACTGATGAAGACTATATTAAAGGTCGAAACGTTTGCTTTATTTCTGTCGATGGTTTTTGTTTTTGCGCTCAACACCTAGCACGGCTCTTAAGCTCGTTTTTCTCAGCTTGAATTCTCTTTTTTTTTATTATTCTTTTGATTTCTTTCCTTTTTGTATTAATGTAATGTTCTTAAAGGGCTTGCCTAGGACAACAATAAAAGCGTATTCATTTATTTATTCTCTAAGAATACTTAAAAGATGCATTCTATTTTCTAGTTTAACGTAACATCGGATGTATTCTCGTAATTTTAATAATCTTTCTCCTGCGAGGGTCTCTCAAGTATATGATTCAACATCTAGCTCATTTAGAATTCAATCGGTCCAATCGTTACGGTGATGCAACGATGGTGTTTCCATTTGACGTTCAACTTGGCGGCTCGTAAGGAGATACAACTCTGTCTCGTGTCTCGTCGCTCGTACATCGCTCACGCGTGCACTTGGTGCGAGGCACGACCGTGTCTCTTGAAATTATCCCCCTCACGATTTTTCTACAAAAATGCATCTCTTTTTTCGCTCTCTTTCGTAAGCTTCTAACGACGCCATTATTCTTCGCGACGTGGCTTAAAATACCACTCCGCTGGTGTAGCAAGTGCAGCAATGTCCTCGGGTGGTTGTGTTCAGAAAGATTTCTGTTCGAGGCAAATGTGCATTTACACCGGCTGCGGCATTAAATATACCGCTGGCAAGAGCGATCACCTACCGGTCTCTTCTTTTCCGCCTTGCTTTTTCCTTTCTTCGTAGACTATTTTAGACATAATCCTCGAGCAAAAGTTTCTCAGGTACACGAACTGTGAAATTGTTGAATCGCAAGTATTTGTATGATAGTTTCGTACAGCGAAATATTTTAATTTTTTGTGCATTATTAAGGAATATTTATAGTTGTTTTATATCGGAAACCATGAATTTCAATGATTCACAAATTTTCATATTATATGTCTTCATATTATACGAGACTAATGACAAGACAAGGTTGTATGCATTTCAATTATTTAAAAATAATTTACTAAAGTACGATATTTAATAAAAATAATTAAATGAAGGATAGGCATCTTCTTAATCATCAATAAATAAGTGATTTATTCGTTGTGTACAAATATTTCGAGCAAAACTTGGAGCTCGCTTTATCTCTTCAGGGCTTTCAATCTCAAGTAACAAGTATTTAACAAAGTGGATTCATAAAAGAGTGCTCTGCAGAGAGAAGAATAAAATATTAACAGACAATAAATGGAATGCCTGGAGAGCAGCGGAATTCTTTCCGGAAAAGGAAGGCTCATTCTCTCATCACTCCGCTGTGTGGACAAATGAAAAATTCAATTGTCCATCCTTTCTTATATGATAACGTGGAAATACAATCTCTTTCTGCTTCTTTCTTACCCCAGTGACGTATATTTTTCAAAATCAGTCTCGCTGAAGGATTTCATGTGGCTTGTCCCATTGTAATGCAGAAGCCATTTCACAAAGTAAGAATGGAGGCGAAACGAAGTCACCGCGACGCAATGTATCTATCCTGAACCTTATATCTGGCGGTGTACTTCCAATCGATAAAATAGATTGACAACATGGCATTTTTCTCAGAGGCACCACCTTTCCAATCTGCACGATATATGTATACTTCGAGAAAGCAGCAAAATTTGATTTATTGCGTTGATTCGATATTAAAAGGAGATGCGTCTTATGCCCAAACGCGCGCGCCTCCCTGATCCAAAAGCTAACACGTTATCGGAAACGATTCGATTTGCGAGGCGCATAATGGTCCTATTTTATAGAGGAAATCTCTTATCTTTATTGCGGTCATCATTGACAGAACAAGATGCTTCCGTTCCACAAAAGCTTATAGCATTTCCAAACGTACGTTGCTAGTCGCGAGGCAACTTTGCTCCGCGGAATCTAAAAGACTGAAAATACAGCCGATCATTGCGTGACTTCCAACAACCGGCATTGAATTTAAAAGCGCTTCGGAATTTAATGCCGAGGGCAAGCGGCATGGCTTTAGCTTAGCGCACATAAACACACGCACACACTAAAGCTGTACATTTATTTATCTCCCCGAAGTTTCGCGCGTGCACCATAGCCCGGCCCCGTGCTATAGGGCTTTATTAACAGCAGTCCATAGATATCCGACTGCCACGCGTACTAACTTAGGCGAATCCCACGGACGTGTTCGCGTTAGCATAAATATCCGATTTTCCCGAGCCGCCGCCGTATAGGAACAGCCGAGAAAGATTGCTACATCGCGCCGCGTGCGCCGCGCCGGTGTGTTTCCGATAAATTCACCCCCATCGCCGATCCCGATCCCGGCACTGCGGGCGTTCATTCAATAAATCAAAGTGGCTCGACAATTTCATCGGGCGGTCTCTAACGAAATAAGATTAACGACATTTTCGGCGGCACGCGGTAACGCCATCCCGCAAAGTCAACAGAGCCATTCCCGCTGACGGTCTCCGTCGTGAGAATCTCGAGGTCTTCGGGAGAACTTGCCTGTTCGTGCCAAGTGCCGTCTGATTGTCTCGGGGCGTCTCCCCGGTGAAATTTCATCGTGGTTATCGAGCATTCTCCATTTTCCGTCTGCTCGCCTAATGCCGCCAGCCCCGCTTCGTTTCGTATCTCGGTTTAGAAAGCAGACGGCCGTGTCCATCTCCCCCTTTTTCTATTCCTTCCTCGGCAAAGCCGCGCGTTCCTACCATTCTTAGTGGCAATAAACGTCGTTTAATCAGGTTAAGAGGAAACGTTGGAGTCTCGCCAGCAATATACATCCGTCGTGGAAAAATCGGAGAGTCTTAAAAGGAATGCACGTTGAGCGCGTCCCGGGAGCAAGAAGGATTGTTCAATGTCGAAACGTCAGTTGATAAGCTCAATTGCGTTTAAAGTGTCTCGATGAATTAAATGGTATAATTAAAGCCTTGTTCATCAGATTACTTTCTGAAGGGCTGTGTAAATTTCATTAATGCACCAGGCTTGATTGCGAATGTAAGGTGAGTGTACCTTATATGGCCTAGTACCTAATATGACCTACTTGCTGTTTCTAAGTAGTTACATAATGAATTGAATAAATAACGCAGTATGTCGTACAGACTGTCAACGTGACTTATTTGTAACAATTGACTACTCAGTTTGCGTTTTCTGTTGTTTATAAGGAGGTCAAAAATAGAATTTCCTTGATTATATTTCTCATGATTTAATATTTCGTAAGAAAGTTATTGTTTTCTATAACTATCAAGTAAAAGTTATTTATCTCGACAGTTTATATTTTTATAACTCTATATTTATACTTTACAATGCTGTATTTAATTTATATTTTCGTTATAATATCCTGTTCATTGTCAAAGAAAAAAGACTCTTTGTAAGATAGAATCAATATGGCCTAGTGTGTACTCAATAATGAATACACACATATCGACTGTAATGTTTATTTTTCAGTACTTTTATTATTTTATAAGTTTTAATTCACCTATTAAACTCTGATTTATAAAGCATGGTTTTAAGGGAGAAAAGTTAAGATAAGTAAATTATTTATTTAATGGATTATTGACGAAAATAGTTCTCTGTGTGCTCTTATATGTTCCCAGCAAACACAGAATATTGCAGCAACATTGCAACATTGCTGCAATGTTGCTGCAATATTCTGTGTTTGCTGGGTTAATACATCAAGTGTTAATATATTTATAAACTCATAAATGTAACATTAGATCACTTTATATTATCTATTTTTCCAACACTCTTTGTGGAAAAGAAGAAAACATATAATTAGGCTATTTTGAGTACATATGTACTCAATACGACCTAAATAATACTTTTTCTAAAAATCTTCACTGCACTCATATAAATATTTGAAACTGTTCCATATTTAATTAATGTTTAGAAATGATTCCTATTTTGAATCCATTAGTTTTTAATTTTAGACTCAGCAAAAAATTAAAAAAAAATCTTAGGCAGGCCATATAGAGGGCAGTTATCTTATTTTATAATACCAAACACTAAAGAATCGTCATAAACGATATTCTTTTAAACGTCTGTTAAAAAGATAACTTTTAACAACAGAAATTTTTACAACACCGTTCATACATATGTAGTTTTGCAAACAATTCTTACGATATAAACATGTTGTTTATCTAGCTGTTTTATGCGAGTTCAGTATAAGAACAGTGAGCGAAAGAAACGTGGAGTGCTCGTAGAGACTGCAGCCTATGCTATTCATCCTATCGTTCTTCGCAATCCACACGCGTCTGCAATCGAGCGGCAAAGATGTAACGCTTGGAGTATTTGGTATTGGCAGTTCGTTCTCGACATCAGACTGCGCTATATGTATAGCATCCCCTTCTGCAAATGCATCGGCAATCACTTGTGCAGGATCGGCGTTTGCACCTTCAGATTGAATGCTCGTTATATTAACGGAAATTTCAGCAACCAAATGTCGATCGATTCTGTGTGTTGTTAATATGTTTAGTTTCTGGTATATATGTACAATTACATTAAATAATAATATTAAGTGCTTTTCCTAAAATCATATTTTCGTTATCAATTACATATCAATTGTGTATTTTAAAAACGCATATCGATATATGGTATTCACAACGTTGAAATAGAATTTAATACATAAAGTGTCGGGATTTAAATAACATTTATTCCCATGTCGCCTGTATTAGTATTTAACTTAAATGCGCGTTAAATTTCATTTTTATTAAAAAATATATTTTTAATATGGACAACCATGAGAGAAAATATAAAGCCAATCAAACTCGCGAACAATCTTCGTTGAAAAATTTTCGGAGGTAGTACCCTAGAGAAATTTTTCCGAACGAGATTGTTCCGTGACGGGATCACGTAGCGAAGAGGATGGACAGGTGAGGTCATGTCGATTTTCTGCCACGTCGACAAATGTCGAATTGAACTTTTTCATCGGCATCGTTTCCGTGCACAATTCAGTTGCAGCGTTCCCGATTCTCCACGACGCTGGTTGTGATTAAATTAGCATCCGTGTTAGATACAGTCCAGATCTTAATCCTCAAAGTGGAACATCATCAAGCCTAAGTAAATATAACTCTGTGCTTGACACATCTATATCGGGACAGACGTATATACAGTGATACATCGACTAAACAAACTTGTTTGTTTTGCCAGCGTGACAGAAAATCATTCAGCCGTGATACACAGTTATCGAATTACTAATAAATGCTACTAAAGTTATCAAAATAATTTACTGTAATTATTATATTTATATTCTGAAATAAAAAGCAACGTGCAATAAAATTTATAATAACACTATTTACAAAATTATAAAGTAAATGAGTTGTTATACTATTAGTCTCGATAGAACAAGGTGTATTAGAAATAAGAGAAAGAGCAACGTAGTTTTTCGTTTTATTGCTAAACTTTATATAACAAAAGAATTTAATTTTGCCAATATGATTGAAGCCTATGATAATTTGAAAAAAAAAATACACAAAAGGTGGCAAAAGAATTATGCTTGATGTTATATTGCATGTCATTTCGGATGCCTGAAAAACAGAAAATAATCTGCAGTTTTCAAGAGTGGAATAATCATAAGAAATATGGAAAAAAATTGAGAGGAAAACGTGGAAAAGCGTGGGGAGCGAGAAAGCGCGGGGCAAGTTGAACTATAAATTGTTCATTACGGCGGTCACTCGACGAGCCGGAACGAAGCTTGAAGAGTGAATGCAAGAGAGGAAATAGGATTCGACAAGGAGCGGCTCTGAAAAGTACCTAGGCAAAGTACTTGGCTTTGATATTAATCTCTGGGGCATAATAGGAAATACGTATTAATTCCGGATTAAAAAAGAAATTCAATAAAACGGCGGCTGTCAAGACACAAACGCGTCAATCGGCAATCTCTGAAAGATTTAAAGCAGCCGCTACCATTTGGGACGCGGGAAAAATAATAATGTTGTCCAATCGTTCGCAGCTCGGCCAGACCGAGTTTTTGACGTACAGATCGCTTTAATCGGCTTAGCCGATTGGTTGTTATCGAGAACGCACACATACCATATGCCACTACTCACGGCCTTTTATATTTTTGCATGAAACATGAAGACCTAAAGTGTTTTTCGATATCTGCAGCAGCTTCGAAGATATTCGTTTGTTACGTGTTTTTTCAAACCGAATACATATTAGATTACACAAACGCCAATATCACGAAAGCCATAAAATTTTAAAACTCACTTTACAATGTATTTCGAATAAGTTTTCTGTACCCTCTCAGGATGATTTTCTAATAACAAAAAATATTCTTGATTTCTAATAACTAAAGATATTCTTGACGTTCTTAATTTTATTGCAATCTTTTGCAATATAAAAATAAAACAATATTAAAAGATGAAGTCTATAATCCATATTTTTCTTCATCGAATTAAATAAGATTCAAGAATAACACATATAAATTTCAACTTATATATTTCTACATTTAGAATAAAAATTTATGCTGTGTTATAACGCACGATAATTAATCACAGAGATACCACTGACAAGGGATCATGCTAACAAGCGCTTTCTTGTAAGAAAGATTCGTTTGTGATGCATTATAATCAACGCATTTGCTCAGCCTTTGATTACGCGTACGGCGAGTCCTAATAATGGACCTTTTGAATGTGGAACGAGGTATTTTTTTTAACACCTATGAAACGAGCCCTTTTTGATATTTTATTAGAAAGAAAATTTTTCACATCAAATTTTCTTCAGATTATAATCTATTATTACATAAATTAAGAATATTATAAGATTTGTCACAAATTTAAATTGTCTGACAAATGGAGACAGCATCAAGATTATTTTATTCTAGATTTAAGAATTTTTTCATTTAAGAATAAAATATTCTTCGCCCAATAATAATTATGATTGTTCTTATATCAATCTTATTTTATGATATATAATAGAAAAATAATAGCATTAAATCCAAAAATGTTTTCTGTGGGTGTAGCTTTTTGTTTATGACGTTTTAATAATATTTGTAGAACTACACTGTTAAAAATGTCATAAAATTTTATGAACTTTTAATATACAACGGTAAATAATATTTAAATTACTCGTAACTGAAATGATTTTTAATGTACATGTTAATGAAATTAAGTTTAAGTGAATTAAAATATATAAGTGTACTGAAATTTAATATACTTTTAATACAAACGTAAATGAAATAATACAAATAAGTCATACAAACGTTAATGAAATTTAAGACATTAGTAAATGAATATTCATATACTGTATTATTTTTCATTCATTACTTTTCATTTACGGGCTTGAACCAAGCTTCCTTTACATGTTAATTAAAAGTCATTAAAAAATTTCTAACAGTGTGCGTTTCATGGATTCACAGATGTAATTTAAAAATATCGGTGACATACGAGAAGAATTAATAAGCGGAGTAGAAGAGAGGCTTCTCTTTCGTTCACTGTAAAATTTACTTTTCAAAGTTAAACGGTATTACAATACCGTTCTTTTGACCATTTGTTTCAAAAAAAAGGCGGTCAAAAAAAAGTAGCTACGTGTATCGAGTTAACGTAATACATTACTGACGAACATATTACGAACATACTCTGCGAAACGTGCCAGAGTGCCTAACTGATTTTCTCCGTTGAAAGGAGGAAAATCATTTCCCTATGAGAGCGCACTGAAGCTTTCCGTATCGCTCGCTATATGAACGAACGCCTCTATCCGCTAGCCCGCCTTTATCCCTCTGAAATCTCTTACCTTGCAAGAATATTTCTCCCCATTTACCTTTTTTCCCCCCCCTCCCTCCTTCTGCGGTGGCAGATTCGTCGTACACGTTCGCGCAAGAGGATTTAAACATTGCAGCACCGTTTCGTTCTCGCGATAGAAATTTACCTTGCGGAAATGGTCGATCGATTGACTCGAGGGCGACAGTACTCGCTATAATACTTTATTTGTACTCTCCTCGTATATCCTTGCGTCGCGCAGGATTGCTTCCGCTCTCGATGAAATATTGATTTTAAATACGGCACGATTTTAAATATCTCCGCGGATTGTTATATTCCCCTTCGATGCTGCGCGTAGTCCCGCGTTTATTCTAGGTTTCTTCAAATTCCACGGACTTTTCCCGGCATGCGGTTTGCGACCGGATGTACCGTGAGAGCTTCAAATTTTTCGAGCACGTCAACGAAACGTTATTTATTTTAGAGAAATGTAGCGCATGTGTACAGAAAAATGACGTGTGCAAATAAGTGAAAAAGAAATTGTTTAAGACAAAATAATAGTCAAAAATTGATTATTTCTTTTAAAAATGCTCTTATAGGGTAAAGTCGCCTATTATGGGATAGGTTCCTAATATGAGGTAGCGAGGTTTCTGCTACATTAATAAACGTATGTGTGGTTGGTACCATCATAAATTTATTACTCTTGGGGTGAAATCTATTTAGTAAAAAATTCATTATTAGATCATGCATGCAGTCGTTGAAAAAAAATTTTTTTGAAATTGAATGTTGTCAAGATTTATTGAGATGAGTCTTTAAACCTTGTTTATTATAAAATAAACAAATATTTGATGATAAATTCTGCATGCAGTGATAGAGTAAAGTCGTATTAATAGAAAAATACGGGATGTGATGATTTGCTTAATTATAAATATTAGATTTGGTGATCGTGAAACCGCAAAGCGAATNGTGAAACCGCAAAGCGTGGAACTCATAATATGAGACACTCAAAAATCCCCATTTATTATTGCATATTCTAACTTCGAGAACTTTCCAAAATGCTATAATAAAGTTTGTCATTGAGGACTTTCGAATTATGAGGCTTGAAAGTTATGGCCTTCAACATTAACACTGAGACTTTAAAATATCTCGAAGAGAATAGATTTCGTACGTACAAAAATTTTGCAGTATCGAAAGAGCTATTTGATCGGTCAACTAGATTTTTAATCTGGAGCCTAATTTGAACCTAGTAAGGTCCAAGTCGATAAGATCCATTTCATATAAAAAAACCTTTGTATCTCATATTAGGAACCCTCTTTTTGAACGAGCAAAATCGGCAATTTTGATAAAAAATTTTCTATACAACAAAGTATAACTATTATCGATTGCTAACTTTTGGCTATGAAACAAACATATTTACTATAATTTGGATATAAAAATAGGAATTAATGATATAAATTAAATAAATTATAAGCCTTTAAAAACAGGTATCTCATAATAGGCAACTTTACCCTAATATTCATTAATTGTATATACATAGATTGATTTTCTATCTTGTCCATATATTATGCATATAATGAATAATTATGGATATAATAACATTGGCAATTAGAAATTTCGATTTAATTCGCATGTCATTTTCATTTCTGATGAGGTAATGATTGCGTCATCTCTTCTGTTCGTGACACATCTGATAATTGCTTAAAACATATTATGTCTATTTCGCACTTTATATGATATTTCAGCATGTTGACGCTTAACAGGTAATTATTGATTATAAAATCAAGAAGTTTTTTTCTTTTTTTTTTGATAGAAGTGACAATATTCAAAATTATAAATATAAGGATGTTAGTAGACACATAAAAAACGTATGATAAATATTAATTCTTAACTAACAATTCTAATGTTGCCTCTTCGACACACTTGCGCTAAAAGTGTCCGTTTATTAATTATACAGGAAATTTATACAGGAAAAGATAGTAATATAGCACCCATTTATATTTTGTTAATAATTAATATTGAAACTTGAACGATTATATACATCAAAGTCTTGCTAATAAATTCTAGACTCAAAGTTATGAAATATTTATTACTTAAGATGTGATTTATTAAAAAATGTGACAACATTGCATAATGAGTGAAATAGGAAACAGAGTGATAATAATATGCCTACTCCAAAAATAAATTAAAAAAATTATTTCTGTTTAAAAAATACACAATATTTTATTTTGTTACAAAATTATATATGTATTTTTAATTTTCTATCGTTTAGAATTTTCCTGCATTCACAAAATTATATATGTATTTTTAATTTTCTATCGTTTAGAATTTTCCTGCATTCACAAAATTATATATGTATTTTTAATTTTCTATCGTTTAGAATTTTCCTGCATTCACAAAATTATATATGTATTTTTAATTTTCTATCGTTTAGAATTTTCCTGCATTCACAAAATTATATATGTATTTTTAATTTTCTATCGTTTAGAATTTTCCTGCATTCACAAAATTATATATGTATTTTTAATTTTCTATCGTTTAGAATTTTCCTGCATTCACAAAATTATATATGTATTTTTAATTTTCTATCGTTTAGAATTTTCCTGCATTCACAAAATTATATATGTATTTTTAATTTTCTATCGTTTAGAATTTTCCTGCATTCACAAAATTATATATGTATTTTTAATTTTCTATCGTTTAGAATTTTCCTGCATTAGAGATATTATTTTATCCTTTTTTAATATTAAACAAAGATTAAACAATATTAAACAAAGAAATTATCTAATATTTCTAAACGCAGCCTTCTAGAGTGATTGATTTATCAAAGAAATACTTCGATATGAGAATTTCGCTTAAGTTATATTAATAAAATACTATATGCTATTGAATAATTTTGCATAAATGTGTATAGCCGAATAAAAATTAAATAACATAAAGAACTCGAGTGTATATATATTTGTAATAATACTTTCAATAATACTTTCAATAATACTTTCAAGTTCAAAAACAATAAGATAGTATATGTAATTAAATGTTAAAATGTACTTTGAAAAAGTTTCGATATTTATTAAAAATGAGTTATAATAATTGACGGTTATTGTGTCTTGGCATATTAGCGTTACTATGTAACGGCGTACTAAATAAATGATTTCATAAAGCAATCGTTAGAATTCGTTCACCTAATAACGGAGATAATAGGGATAGCCGTAATGTTCACAGTAGCTATAATACTACCTTCTCCTCTAATAATCTTTTAATTGCGAGCGCGCGTACGGCGGTCGAACTTTTTGACCATCGGTGTATCTCGATGTACTGCACACGTAAGTCTGAGCAGTCGCTGAATAAGCGGATAATAGCAACGTCAGCGACAAAGCAGCTCGAATTAAGCCGTGGGAGCGCTTCCGGCCGAATAAACGGCGGGGTAATCACCCCGTCGTCTGGCCTGTCAGTGACGTACTCCACGGTTACGCCAGTTGAACGTTATAATTACCGTAAAGGAGAAGAGCCACGTTTTCAGCGCGACGGCCAGACAGAATCGAGATAGCGCAGGTACGGAGGTCGCTTATGAAGCCAGACGGCACAGACAGGTCAAAGGGGATTGCAAAGAGCGCACCATTTTATTATCAGACGCAATGATTGTCAATAGCAGTAAGGATCGCGCGCGGCGCTGTGCTACCGCTTTATGGAAATCGAGACACAGAAGTCTCTGCGGTCGCATTACTTTCAGTTTAAGTGATCTCCGATATTTGGCACACTGTGAGAAGTAGCTCGAAGACCGCATTTTCATTATCCCACGGGTCTAAGGTGAAATATTTTTTCCCGCGTCTTCTTAATGCGATGCGCTTCAAGCGATTGATTCGAAGGTACTTTTTTCCCGACGTCTCCATTCTGTTTCATCGCAGTTCGAAAGTGGAAAGAGTAAAAAGTAAAGTACTTTTCTCCTGCAAAATCTTTTAGACAATTGTTTTAATTCCTAAACGATCCTGTTGAATGAATTGATACAAATGTTTCATATCATTTGGAAAAGTAATAAAAGTAATAAGAAATGAAAGAATTAGATTAGAAGATTTGACAGAAACTAAAAGCACATATTTTATTATTTATAATATACTATTTCATAATCAATTTTTCTTGCATCATACTGAAGATATAATTTTGTATCTTTTGAGGATGTCTTTTTTTTTATTAAAGAATATGCGCTTCAATTCGTGGAATGGTATCTTTAGATTAGATAAGAGATCCAACTGTGGCTTTTAAATTCAGATTGTTATGGGTAGATTCAAATTTCAGTGCTAAACAGTGGCATTTAACGCAGATTTTGGGATGTGAATGTGTGCTGTTATAGTATGCGATAGCATCTATGATACGGCGCGGCGTCGGCCTGGCCATCCAATCACTTCCACAATAAGTGTATAACAAGCTCGGGCGATATAAATTGCCGGAGGTCAGGAAGCGTTCTCGTTTCAAGATTGTCCTGCGTCGTTCTGCGGAAATTGAGTATAGGATAGAGGTTGCCGCGGCTGGGTTTCGTATTTCGATCGTGCTCCTGTCGATTTTCTTGATCGGCTAATTAGCTAGTACATCGTAGTATTACACCTATAATACCACAAGCATTTCCGCGCAAAAAGTTATGTCCTCCACAGATATGTAAATGACAGGGTAATAACAATAGCACGTGATATAATTAATTGCCTAAGATTTATTGTATTGATGCTTAACAATTTAATATTATAGGAAATATTTTATTGCCCAAATACGTTTCTCTCTCTAAACTTTAGTTTATGATATAATTCCTTTTAATATCTTATTTGTAATTGATACCTTGTCTTTATAAAAAAAATCAATTTTATTAAAAGATATAGTAAAAGTTCTTTAAGATATCTCTAGCTTTCTTTATTATTTTTTCATTTATCCTTGTTGCATATGTTGTTTAATTTTCAAGTATTATATAATATATTCGTGTAAATATGAAAATGATATTACTGATCGGAAAATGTTATAAGGTATAAAAGCTGCATTTTTTTAAATAATTGCTCTCAAATTTTCAACCATATGCGATGCTTAATTTTTCTTTTTAACAATCGGTATAGTACGCAGTATATTTTTCAATGATGGAAAATCGAATATCGTTTCGGGATTAAATAAAAGGAAAATCCCAACGAAAATCAAAACCTTAGATTCTGTTTATGATGACTCTGCTTCTTTGTTTTCAACGGTTAAAATTTAAGCGTGGCCGTACAAGTGTGTTTGATGATGAACGTTTGGTTCGTCCAAAAACTGTTACGACTGAGGAAATGGTCGACAAAATGCATTAAATCATATTGGGTGATCTTGAAGAGCGAAGATTTGAAAATCAGAGAGATACCAAATGCCGCAGGCATATCTTCTGAACGTGTGTTCAAAATATTACTTGAAGATTTTGGTATGAGAAAGCTGACTGTGCGCGATGGGTGCCATGTTTGCTGAGAATGAAGCAAAAACGCATTCAATACAACATTGTAAAGGTGTGTTTAGACCGGTTCAAGCGGGATACAAAAGTTTTCTTGCGTCGATTCGTAACTGTTGACGAAACATGGATCTATCACTACACCTGAGAGCAAGAAAGAGTCAAAAATAGTAAATGAGTATTTTGACCTTCTTTATTGATAGAATGACTAGAAAAAAGAGATGGATAAAGTATATCGAGTTGAAAGATTATATTAAAAAATAAAACCGATGAAAAATATAAGTGTTTCATTGTTAAGCGCAAAACTTACCAAGCAACTGATGTATAATATTTATCAAGTAAAATATTAATTGTGTAAAAATCGTGAAGATGACAACTTACATTTGATCATAATGACAATCAAAAATGCTTATAGAAATGCATTATTATATATATATATATATTATATATATATATATATAATATTACGCGATGAAATTGCGAATATATGCGAT
>QKQZ01002802.1:0-23594 GCA_003595255.1 Solenopsis fugax | reverse complement strand
TTTATTGATCTTATTAGTTTGACCTTGGGTGGCGTCGCAAAGGTCAGATCAAAATTACATCAATTTTTTTAAATGGAACTCTCCACTTTTTATTGCATATTCTTGTAGCTTACCTCGAGTGCTTTCCAAAACGCTATAATAAAATATTTTTCCATTAAGTACTTTTCGAGTTATAATGCTTGAAAGTTACAGTACCGCCAGCATCAGCATTATCCAAGGTTCAGACAAAAGTTGTAGGGCTTAATAAGATCAATAAATAGATCTTTTTAAGCCCTACAACTTTTTTCCGATCATATTTTTGATTGAACCTTATCCTACGAAGATAAAAGGGGTGTACGGATGGTCTAAGACACCCTGTATACGAAACAATGAATTGTTGTTTTGATATTAATTTTTTTCTGTGTACACGTTCCGCAAAAGTGCAGTCGATTGTAAAATGCAATAGTTTTCTTAGCACAAATGCTTCATGCATGATCGAAGAAAATGTAATCGTCTAAAGTTCAGAGTTCATACAGTCTGGCCAAAAATGGGATCCCTTCGTCTCTCTTAAATCAAGATAATTCAGTGAAAAATATTATCCAGCTTTACTCAGCCCGCCTCTCAAACATATATTCCTCGCGCAAGTTTTCCGTGCAATTTTCGGATAAAGGAAAACACGGCGGGAAGACGTTTGTACTCGCTGAAGCGCGTCCCCGTTTCACATCGGAGATCGTTGTCGCGCGTTTCTGCAAATATCTTGGACGAGCAACGGCGATGGCGGCGGTAGCGCGTTCCTCCTCGAACATACGCGGAGAATTTCAATCTCGCGCAATGTCGACGCGGAAGTCGCCGATGTTGCTCAACTTCGGCGTGGCTGGGTCGCCGATGGTCGCGCGCGTGCTGGAAACAATGCTCGACGAAGCCGTTGAAAGTTTGTTCCCCTCCCGGGGAAGTCCGGGCAGATCGGCCGACCTCCCGCGCCTTTGACAACTTCGACAGTTAGCAGCCCGTGCCCGAACCTGTTACAGGATTGTCCCGCGATATCGGGCCGACCGCCGAGCATCGCGAGCCACCCCGAATTCGCGACAAATTGCCGCGTAGAACTCGCAGAGTTCGCGACTGTTACAGAAATATCGCGTATACGTACGTGTGTATCTCGCTGTGGTATTGGAATTCCTTCCGGAATGCGTGTCTCTCCGCTTTCCGGCTCGTATAGTCGTATCGTGGAATCGCATGTACACGGCTGGAAATCGCGAATGCCAACATTCTAGACGGAACACGTCCCGCATGTACAGTCCCGCATATATATATATATATATACAGCCCGACGGTAACTTCGTGTATGCTGGTACAATAACGCGGAGTGCGCGTTCGTATTAGCCATGCACGTTCGTGTGCTGTTCTTAATGTCGCCATTAGTATAGTAATTCAGTCGCGACGCACAATGGACGTCTTTGAAATATCGCAAAAATGGTCGCGGGAGGGGAGAACGCGACAGCGGTAATGGCAATGATAAAATTGACGGTCATCACGAGCTCGTCAAAAAGTAATGAACTCTACGAAACACGCGGTTCACAAACAACGATTCCCGGACAATAAATTGAGCCGCAATATGGATTATCGCGAGGCGCGCAATGGCGCGTTAAATTTACGAAATATATATTTTACTCGTTGCGGCAACGTAAACAAATATATGCAATTGACGATAATTAAAGCACCTGCAGGCCGCGCGCGCGATATTATGACGAATTGATTTTCCCATTACACAATAAGTTCAATCGTTTCGTCGTTAATCATTAATATCATTAGTACTTGATAAATGAAATAAAATACATTAATAGCACGTTTATTTGATGCGCACCCGGCCGTCGTTCCATTGTAATTACCGGCCGCGCTACGCGCCCCCTCCCCCCCTCGTTTGTAGCTCCACGGTGCATAAAATCTAATGATGCGAATTGTAGGAAAGTTGGCATTAATCGGCTGCACTTTTCTGGAATAGGTAAAATTATTGACATCATTTATCACACATTTCGAGGTTCATAATTCCACAGTCTCGACGCTCGGGATAAAAGATACTGGCGCGTTGCAATTTACATCGTAATTTAAATTCCCATCATTGTCCCGTACGTTGAATGCTTTATTAATCAACGATGGATCCGCTTTTGAATAAAAGTATTAATTAAAGGTGTGCGAGTCAAGCGTTTGCGAGAGTGAATCGAATCGAATCTCTTTGATTCGAGTACAAATCGAATTCGAATCAAATTTCCCACGATTTACATTACATGTTTAAAGATAATAAAGCATTTTCAGTGACATTGCAGATCCCTTTTAATAGAATTTTAGAAAATAATTTTAAAAATAATGTGCAAAGTAAAAATTTATAATAAATATTACAGACAATAAGTGTGAGGATATTACATTGTTATCTGTTACAAATTATAATATTATTATAAAAGTGTGATGGAATTTTAGTACACTTCATTAGGAAAATATAATGAAGCAATTTCAAATTTTGTTTAAATTCTAATAAAATCGTGACAAACCTAGGAAATGTTGAAACAAATTTACAAAGACAATTGTCTATTGTGTGCACAAATTTTTTAATAGCTTACATGATTTAGAAACGGTAAAAAAGTTTTGAAAATTAACAAACAATCAGACAATTAAAAATCAGTCTGCATTGATACAAAATTGATCGCGCGGAAGGTATAAATGAAACAATCAAAATAGGCGATCGATTCGAAATCGAATCATCGATGATTTGAAATTCTCAAACTATTCGAATTCGAACTATTCGCACACCTCTAGTATTAATTAATTATTACGCAAAAGCAAGGTCGAATTCAGTGTATTTTATTCGAATGTTATTTTACTTTTTGTGCAACAATACTTGTGTTTTATTGTTAATTTCTAATTGATGCGTTTTATTAATTCTCAATTTATACAAAACAGCGTCAAGTGGTACTTAAATACTAACTAACGTTTCTACCGTTATCGTATTATAAAACAATATTATATAGAACACGAATTTCATGTAGCAATTCTGTTTTACAAATAGCATACTGCAACTATTAGTTGCGTGGGTTTCCCGTTCGCAGCGCTCAAATTACATGGGATAAGGCCAATGAGCTTAAATATATCGAGAAAATTGGAAACGTTCTGCTATCGTATTCCGCGAGCGAGCGACGAAAACGTAATATCGCGGAAGAAATTTTGAAAAGAAGAAATTTCGAAGAGAACAGAGGGAAGCAGAGATAACGTAGCGCAATAGCTACAAATGTTACCCATAAAGGATTCAGTTATCGGACGACATCTGTTAGAATTAAAGCTCTATTATGAGGGTACCGGTTGTTAGCGTTGTCCGTGCTCACGTCCGTTGCTTTGTGCCTGCGTCGTGAGACGCACCGTGATATGCGCAAGTGCAACGGGGATTTGAGACAACGGCGTTATACACTGGTTGCAAAGCTGCACAATGCGGCCACGTCCATGGAAAATCGGATTTCACCCTCAGACTGCATTGCATGCGAAATAAATAACTCTGGCGCGTCGCTTGTTCATCATCGGACTTGTATATTCCCCCCTCGATACTTCGAATCGTACCCCCGGCTTTCACTTTCCCGGTTTCTCGAAAATATTTCCGTAATGAATGTCGTTATTTGTTGTGAATTAATGTTGGAAGTAACTGTTGATGGAAAAGTATCGAACGATAATTGAGAGAGAGAGAAACATAATTATTTTTTTTTTACATAAATGAATTATAAATAAATAGTAAATATATGAAAGATAATTTTTTTCGAGTAACTGTTTTTAAGAAAATAACTAATTATTTTTAAATACAAAAACTTATTTTATGTTTTATGTTTTGTAACAAAAATTTGGTAATCATATATGGTTTTATTAAAATCCCAAGAATTTTTTATTTAAACTTGACTTGAAACCTGTAAAATCATATTGAACTACACTGAGAGAAATCGTTTGGTAAGATCAACTAACGTTTGGTTGAATAGTGATCAAATGAATTTTGTAGTTACTCGTACCAAAAACTTAATTACATTTAACAAAACTTTTTGTAATTTGTTGTATGAAAATAATTATTTGGTTAAGGCTACAAATTCTTTGGTCAAAACAACTACCTATATATTTAGTATGGTATAAGTATAAAATTTATTTGATCACTATTCAACCAAACTTTGGTTGATTTTACCCAACATTTCTCTCAGTGTACTTCTCTTTTTTTTTATCAAATGTATACATCAATTGTGCAATTTGTAGTATTTATATTATGCGACGTTAAAAAAATTGTTATATTGGAGATGGTAAACAAAAAAATAGAAAAATTAAGTTGTAAAGCTTAGTAAATTATAAAAAAATATTTTGATAATTATATCTAAACTTTTTTTATTACAATTATTATTATATCGACATGTCAATATCAAATTATTTATAAATTATTGATAAATTGAAATATCAAATTATACAAGTTATTGATAAATTAATATATTATTTTCGCTCCACAAGAGTATTCACAAACACTGTTCGAACGCATTCTGTTAATTATCGTAACGTGGATCAATTAGAGGCTACAATACAATCAGTCGCAAAAACACACAAGATAAAGTATTCTTCCTCCATGGAAAATGTTTTCCCTCCCATGGCTGTGCTCCATTTTCGCCGCGTCATTATTCTCGTTTTCATACGCGCTATCATCGTTAATCTACGGCAAAACCGTCGGATAAAAATACGAGCGTAAATCCCAAAGTAATCTTAATCCTCTCGTTAAATTTCACGGATCATCAGCAATATGCGGAGCGTGAATAAGGTCGACGCGAATAAACGCGTAACTTCGTCGAGCTAGGAAAACGTCGCGGCACTGCTTCCCTTTTATTTTGTGTATGACGTTCCTCAAGAGGATCCGCACGAGCTGCCGGACGTGCTAGGCAGCGTGCTTCAGCTCGAACCGAAGAATTACGAGCTCGTTTCCGGGCAGCGACATAAGCTCGTAAATTTACGTTTTTTTTTTTTCCGTACGCAATTTCCGTCGGGGTACGTCTCCTCCTTCGGCGTGCCACCGAATGATTTTTGCCCTTATCCACACGCGTGCGGCGGACGTGCGCTTTACTTCCGCCGCAGTATAAACTACGGTATCAATAAGCGGTCCATAAAATCGTCGAATTTATCGACGCGCCGATAATCTCTCTCTCTCGTATTTTTTCGGTCCCAGCCTTTTTTTTTCGCGCACGGTGCTCGCGGTTTACCCCGTCGACGCGGATCGCGGTTGAGCCGGGAACGTACGGCCCGATTACAAATTCGAATTCGTCGCCGCGCACGCGATCGATATCGCGATAAACGAAAATGTGTCTCCGCTTCCGAGATACATCGTTGCGACAGCTCGATACCGCAGCCGTGATTCAAGAGCCGCGCGCGTTGAAATATTTACGACGTTCCAGCCAGTTCGTTTTGTTATTGCATGCTTATGTTATCGAGTGATATACGATCACACCGACTGTCTCTTCTCGATATTATAAATGCGGAATTTTTCCCATGTTATAAAATTCCAGGATCTTCTTGTGGCACGACATAAAGACGTGCTTTTTGAAGCGGATGAAATATTTCGGAAGACTGTATCAGTGTTACGAGTTCAAGATTGAAAAATGTTATGTTATTATGAAGCTACAGCTGCGTATAAATATCTTTTCAAATTTTGCGTCACTTTTTTTCGGCTTGATCATACAGTACTGCATGTATTGAAGTAAACTTTTGCCGCGCTTTAACCCGTTATGGTCACCAGGGGTCCAAAGGACCCCACGTTAACTTTTATAAATAAAATTCAATATTTTTTTTAAGAAAAAAAATATATTTACCCTGTTTTGCGTCTTATAACTCATCTCTTTGATTTTTGTTAAAATTGAGCACTTCAAACTTCAAAATAAATGTACTTTTTTTAAAACCTTCTATNGTACTTTTTTCAAAACCTTCTATGAAACTAATTTTTATCTGAAAGTATACTATCTTGAGAATACACTCCTAAATTTTTATTGAATTATCTCAAAAATTAAAAATTTTATGAATATTTTTGTTAAAAAAGTCAAATTTTGCAGTTTTTTTTTATTTGAATTTTTTCATTATGTTAAATTCTAATTTAAAAAAATTATTGGATGATAAAGAACAGACTTCAAGGTATATCCAGTAAAATTTTTGCGACGAAATATCAAAAAGCTGGCAATTGGTGACTGATTTTGTGCAGGGGGTCCAGTGGACCTCATGTGACCGTTATGTTATTATTTGGAAGTGTGACCTCAACGAGTTAAATTGCTAGATCAGCACACGAATGTGTTGAAATTTAATTTTCTTTTTGCGCAAAATACATGCGTTTAAATAACCGGAAATAAAATGAAAAAAAGAGATGGGAAGAAAGAGAGCGAGTATTATTTTGAGGGCCCTTTAAGGTACATCCCCCTTAAATTTTTCAATGACCGCGTTACTACTTTCGTTGAATAGGAAATATTGCAGAAAAAATTCCTGAGCGCGGTTGGTTTGCCAAGATTTTTATCGAAATCGCGATATTGGATGGACTGTGGACGGGAGATGTACGGGCGACCGGATATCCGCGGGCAGGAGATCCCCGGAACGATCCTGGATCTACCGATCCTGGATCTACGCGACAGAAATCCGAGATATGAAAAGTCCACGATGCGGTTTCGCCATTGAGAAAACGCGCCGGTGGATGAAAGTATCTTACGGCGTGGCAGCAAAGCCGCACCTAAGCCGCCAAGTTAAACGAAAGTCCGTAAAGACTGATTCAGCCGCGACGTTGAAAACGCAATACCCACCGCCTGCCACCTCATAGGTTTGCCAAGGAAAAACATTTTTCGCGACAACTCTGCACACATCGGATGTTGACATTATCCATGATCGATATACCCTCGCGTCTCACGGACGATATTCAAAACTTTCACGAAATTATAGCTTGCATGTTTGACGTGTTATCGAGTAAGTGGAACGATTCCGAGATACCATTTCGTTTTAAGTGGCACGCGCGTAGTGAACACGCTTTATATTTGTGTGCTTACATTTCTTAGAGGAAAGTTGCTAAATGCGTACCAGTCTCCTAAAGCATATTTATTCAATTTTTATATTTTTACATTTTTATTTCATACAAGTAACTTTTAGTGACAAAAATAAAAAGTAAATAAGAAATAAGTAATATAGAAATATAGTAAAATTTAACAAGTCTCACTTTGTTTGGATATGCTATCAGCATTTTAAAAAGTCAGGTACATCTGATGTAAATTTTTTTTTATCAACGTATATAGCAGATAATAACGTAATTAAACAACTTTATTTTGAATTGTTATACTTTCATAAAAAAAAGTTTGTTGTAGAATATTTTATTCAATGTATATACATATTTACAATTATTATAAAAGTTAAATCAATATTTTTATAAACTCTATCAGATTTCCTAATTCATGCCACCACAAATTTTACTATAAATAAAAGATATTAATATATAAAGATATTATTAAGTGATAATAGTAAAACTAGTAATTGCTATGAATAAAAATACGTCAATTACAAAAATAAATTCAAGCCAGGTTTATTTCAGTTCTGTTAATTTTTCATTATGGTTATTTATTAATTATTTAACTACTTGATTGCTTTTTCGATAAATTATTAATAAAATATTAGTTAATAGTTCTTTATATTTTTAATAACTTTAATTCATAAATACAAATTAAACAAGAGAAATCTTTTTCGGTCGTAGCTAGGTCTTAGTGCTTTTATATTTATTTGTATGAGTGACCAAAAAAGGCTTCTCTTGTTTAATTTGTATTTATACATCATCGGTCGAATATTTCTGATTTTTAATTCATAAATTTGATATTTTCAAGTACGGTACGATTTAAATGACAGGTAGTTTTCTAAATCATCAACACCTTTCGCAGCATATTACAGAAAAACTTATAACAAATTAATTTGTTATTACTGAAAGGTTTAACATGTAATAATAGGTGACTGAAACATCAAGCTGCAATTTCGAATTTTAATTTGCATTCAAAACAACACCAAATGCGAAATATAATAAAAATAGCTCAAGCAGTACGCATTTGGCAACTTTCTCTTAAATTACTTATTAAAAATATAAATAAAATTGTATATTTTTAAAATCTTTAACAAGAAAACTTTTTGGAAATGTAAATTATTACACATATAACTTTCGTAAATAAATAATAAATAAATAAATGCAAGAAGATACATAGATAGAAGTAAGACATTTAACAATTAATTATTAAACTTTCATTAATTATTATATATTATATGTATAATATATCATTATTAATAATTAATATCCATTAATTAATTATATATTCTAATAGTTTCTCTCTTTCACTGTTTCGAATTAATACTAATTATCTCACATCAAACGCTTCTGGGTTTGCGAATGATTTTCTGCACTGACTTCTGAGTAGAAGTGACGTGATGACGGCGAGCAAGAAATTTAGAGATATTTACACGTGTCGAAGAAATCGAGCAAATTGTCTCGTCGTTACGGCGAGTCAACGAAGCTGTCTTCCGGTTACCGCCACCGCTGGCTGCACATGGCCAGCATCCCGCATGAGTATCGCACCTGTGCTGTTGCTAAACGCGTACGTACGAAACGCAGACGATGCATGCAGCGACTACGGAATCCCTGCATTGCAATTTATGCTGATTTATATGCGCGACGGCTTGCAGAGTAGAAACCTAGAACGGCACTCGCAGCCCGTTGTCTCTCTCTACTTTCCCTCCATAGATACATGTATATATCGCGCGCGTGTGGGTATGTATAGATTTATTTATACTTTGTTTTCTAATTCTATACATCGTTTGTCTGTGCGCTGCACTGTTATCGTCGCGCATTGCAAGTTAGTTAGGACCTAGTGAAACTAACACCGACCATTAACGAGGTTGCCCGCGTACTTCGTATTTTTACCACATCTCGTCTCGTGTAAAGCTTCAAATAACGCCGGTATTTTTATCGGATCTATTTGCCTCCCCTTTTATACGTCGGAATACGCATTCTGTGAAAAACAGTCTCGACTGAGCCTCGCAAAATACCTAGCATGTGAAAAAATTTTTAAAGTAATACCGGCAACGTTGTATTTTATTATTCTCATTTCGCGGACGAGCGTTATTTTTTCGTTGTTTTCCTCATCGGGAAATATCGTATTTTGCATCCGAGTCTTGGGCTAAAAGATCGGGGGTGAAAACTCGCGGTGATAATTTTTAATAACGATAAAGCCATCACGCACCATTTGCTGGTCTCAGTAATAAATAATGAAGACAGGTTGGCCTGTACGACCCTCTTCGTGTCCTACTACAGATATGTATCTGTTTACATGATCCCTTCTTCGTTCCCGCGCGTGCTTATTCAAACGTGTCTACATCCACACCGGCGTCTCCCCGACCGCCATTTCTACGCCATCCACCTAGTTGGCACGATCCCCCGGCTTCCCATGAAACGCCCGGACCAGTTCTCTCCTGGTACATACAACAAAGGACGACGTTCCTCACTGAATGCTAATTGACACCCAACCACAACGACCCATGCTAAATTCTGTCCTAAAATTTCGTCTGCCTCGTGCAGCTAAGCATTATTATTAGTTCGATGTTGCTTGAATTAGTCACGCTGCAAACTTGTCGAATATTAATATATAAGTTATTTCTAAACTGGCTTTTTAATGAAAAAGTTAGTTGCAATCTAAGTAGAATTATAATTTGGCTTATCGTTGCAGTTTTAATTACCATACATATTATTTCCTTTCTCCTAATATGTAATACTGAGTGTATATTTCTATATGAAATTTAAAAAATATACGCAATTATATGATTATTACAAAGTCATACATAATGTATATGATTATCATGATAATATTAATGTTAATTTTACTATAATATTTAACTATTATATAATTTTACTACTTAAACTGTAATACATTTAAATTATAATTAAAATATTAATACAGTAATATTGTTAAGAAGTCGTTGGGAATCAAAATAATTTTTCCGAGCATTCGAGAAGAGTTAATACTTTGCCCGGTAGGATTTATCTTAATATTAAATAATTTCGCAAAGTAGCACAGCGTATCTTTCTTCCTTCACTTTTCAAAACAATATTTTAACGAAATATTGGAGCAGTTAGAGAAGAAGAGCATTCATTATTTTTCCAATGTTGCTTAAAAATAATTGGAACATGATCGTTAGAATTGGAACATGAACGTTAAAAATAAATATCACGAAAAATATAGATATTATATATTATAAAATTGATTTTATATATTTTTTTGTGTGTTACACAGTAGAAAACATTTTGTGTTCATGTTTAAACCCGTCTTTGGTAAAATTTTTATTATATCCAAGTGTTAAATTAACATAGTCACATTTTACGTTTTTTAGCGTTAAAATAACACCATTTATGAGCGAATAGACAAATAATATATAAAAATAATGTTTTAAAATATTAAATCTAAGGTAAACGAATAAAATGAACGTTTTAACATATTACAAATGTTAATTTTACTGAAGAAATAGGGTTCCACACTCTATTTCTAAATAGTGTTAAAGTATTAATTTTTTACATAATATTTATATTATTTTCTAACATATTTATCTTGTGTTAAATTAACACAATTTTTTTTAACAATGTATACAATACTAAAAACTTTACAAAATAATGGAAAAAAATCAGTAACTAAATATACATATATCTCAATAATATAAATATAGATAAATTTAAATAATAGTTGAAATAATTAATAATTATAATTGGTATCTACTTGTGAAATAAAAAACGAACTGTTTTAAAATATAAAACTAAAATATCTCATTTAACATCTTGAAGATAAAATTTAAATGTACTGATCTAACAAGAATTATAATAATTGAAGAATTATAAGCAATAAAAGATTAACGAAATCACAATCTGTTGAAATTCGAATTATCACTGGAATTATTATTTCATATTCATTATATCAATACTTTAAATGTCAAAACTTAAAGGACAGTAATGGATAGATTGATCTCGTTTGTAATGTAAATTTATTTGCCTCTTTCCGATATATAATTTTAATGCATAACGAGATAGCCAGAACTGTCAGCCAACAATCTAGAACAATTAATATTTCATTATTAATAATTAAATTGCGCGTCAAATGCATTCGCTATAATTAATATCAGTCAATCCCGAATAAATAAAAGACCATTTTATAGTCTTCGTATAATGAAAAGAGAGAGAGAGAGAGAGAGGGAAAGAGAAAAACTACAATTTATTTATTTTATATCAATTTAACTGATCAGCATGAAATAAAACCAGATGTGCGACTTATTTCCCTCTGGAATTTGTACAGTGGAAGTTGGCTTAAAAATTCCAATAACCATTGCAGCATAGTCTCGTAGTTTCACTCAAGCTTTGTGACGAACTCTGCCTCTCTCTTTTTAATCCCCCCCCTCCTTCTCTCTCTTTCAATACTTGTCTCTCGGGTCGTCACCATCCATCGAACTTGATATTCGCTTTCTGAATTGATATTCTTTCTGAATCCTCAAACCTCCCGAAGCTTCCTCTCTTCGATGGCATCTTGACAACGATAATAAGATAGAAATGCCTTTCTCTTCTCGTTGCGCGCGGGAGAGTTTACAGACTTTTTACGGATGAATTTCGACAAAATCTCCGACGAAATAAAACGTAATGTGATTCCAACGAAAGTGAGACGGTATGATAATTTAATTTCCGATGAGTTTCACCCCAGCCTGCCGCTGCCTGAAGAATGAGATGAGGGAGAGTATAAAATTGTTAATCGGTGACTTTCCCCTTTCACAACCATCCCTTTTTTTATATCGACGCCGGTATAATATAAATAAAAATGTAATAAAAATAGATGTACTTGTGACGAGACGGAGGCGGTAGACGATGTAAGATAAAGACGTGCCTTTTTTGTCTCAGAATATAAATCGCGTCGTAAAAGTGCAATATATATGATATAAAAAGTTGATTGCCTCTTAAGGAGCGAACGACGCTACTTAGGATCGACACTTGCCGTCCGATAATTCAGCTTATCGCGAAAAAATTATTATTTAATTGTTAGAAGCTCTTACGGCTTTCTCAAGTTTTAAGCGCCCACGTAATTAGATTTTTCCGTTCAAATTTTTCCCGAGGAAAAGTCGACCCCCAAGTTCATCGTGGAATTATGAAGGATGAGCCAATATGTCTGAAACATTCTTTATAAACGTCATCTCCATCTGATTAATTAATTCCTTCGCGTACAATAATGCGCAGCAGAATGTCGGAGGAAAAAAAAAGACATCCGGGAAGGGAAGAAAGGAACTGTAATTAGATCGCGTTCTTCTCGCGCGATTCTCCTTCTTTTTACAGTTTTCTTTTTATTATTACGTTACACAATGATATTTTTCTCTTATAACAAAAGCTTTAATACCTCATCCTCTTACCACCGTAAGTACACACGATAACAGTTCAATATGCATGCCTGATCTTTCGTATAAATCACACTTCATTTTCTCTCAAACTTCAGCATTCTTTCACATGAGTCGAGGTAGTTAATTTTTTTTTGTTCTGTGCCTTAACTAATTGTAAGATCTCTTGAGTCCTTAATTACGGCCGCAGCCTCAATCTTAAGCAGTTATTCGCGATTGATCAGGGATCGATAGAGTCACGAAAGCACATTTTCTCCAATATTTTTATCTTTTTCTTGGATTTGTAATTGAACGTATAAATATAATTAATATTATTTATTTTGCATAATTATTTTTTTTATCAATGCAAATCTAAACTGGTAATCTAATATCAGTTTTTAATTTTTTAAATCAATATTCCAAGAGTATCGTTAAAATCATTTTAAATAGATATACATTTTACGAGAACTTTTCCGAAACAAAGATTGGTCCTTGCTTCTGACGCGTGCGACTGATGTAACGCCCCATTGTGTCACGATTAGTGACGATCGCTCTTTTGCATCCGGTCGCGACGTGTTTGCGCAATATTATCTCTCGGCTAATGGATCGCGACGACGTCTGAGAGACGCGACAGCTCCTTTCCTAAGCCGAAGGGGCAAATTCTGAAAAATCGTCCCGGACCTCTTTTACGCGCTCCCTTCGCCCTTCGGGCGTATATCATCGCCAAAGCCGATAAGCCTTGGCGCCCCCCGGCGGGTCCTGTTATTAAGACCTAAGGAGAGCAGGCACTCCGAGGTATCGGAAGAATGTAATCGCGAAATGACTCCGCGGTGCGACGTGTAATTTATGACAGCCGCACGGGAACGCTGATTGTTTCGCGATTATCGATTCTCGTTTCGCGCGCGAGGGGGGAGGAGAAGCCGTTTCGTACACAGAGAAATCCGGATACTTACACCGCCGGAGGTGTCTCTCCTCGTAAATAAATATGATTTCCCATTTCATTTTATTTATTCCCCGCCGTACGTAGTCGCACACACGACTGTTATTGCGGTAATAAATTCACTCGTACACCGAGCCCCGCTTTACATAATTCCTCTCGATCGAATTCAGCACATGCTCGCGAACGCGTATATTTTCCGGCGAAAGAGAGCATTTCCTCTCCCCCCGCGAAACAAATATCGTTCACGTATCCCTCGCTGCCGCTCTTCATCTTCGTTATACGTTGTCCGTCACGTGACGGCGAGTCCGTTAAACTGACGTGTCGTTATTAAGGCACCGGTGAGAAAAGGGGCCGACGATAATTCATGACGTCCCTCCTGCGAATTTTGTATTTTATTCGACCCCTCCTTCCCCCGTGAGTGAATTTGTTATATTTCACAGATATCCGAGCGAAAGAAGGGAATTCTCCCCTTTTAGAGCAAAAGGGGAATAAAGATGAATGTCTGAATTTTTTAGGCAAAAAGAGGAGAAATGAAGAAACGCGTGGGTGGGATGCGGGCGGAGAGCGTGTATTATTCTCGAAGAAGTACTTATACATTTTTCATGCAACGTCGTTTAGCGTACCGCGACGGCAGGGTCGAAATTGCGACGATGACGACAATGTCGTCGACGGAGGAGTACTCTTGTGTCACGCCCTTAAACACCTGTCACCAATTGCACGCCTTGTTACACGGGTTACGTCCCGCAAATCGATCGATTTGTCGCTGCATCCTCTATCTAATCTAGCGGGACACAAAAGGGATGTATCGATAGCATTAATTAATTGAGTCTGTACGGTTCAATGTACTCGATCTTTCGACCGACGGGGTAGGATAATGGATTCTTGGAGTCTCTTGGAGCACTAAAGAGCTCTACCTATTTTCGTTTCATTCGATTATATCCTTTTTCTTATAAACAGAAGGAGAGCCAAAGAAGTGCATTAAGGAAAAAGCATGTTTCTGCTGTGTTAGGGAAAAATTAAGTACATCATTTCTTACAGTTTTGAGACGAGCAATTCGATGCCAGTTAATATTACAAAACATAAATATTTCGAGACATAAATATTTCGCTTATTGTCGAGAAACATATTATACATATATATTTCACTTTGTTTAAGTGTTGTTATAAACTATACTGCTTTTATATGTAAATAATATAAAATAATATAAAAATAATATGAAACACTAGATAGTAAGCAAAAACTTTTTCGCAATACTCAGTTTACTTAAATATTTTCTTTTATATAGTAATGTTATTATTAATATATTTTGAGATATTTTTTAGAAATCTTTTAAACTTGTATCTAAAAATTTTTCAGTGTAGAATTTAATTTGCAATTTAGAAAAATTGCGAAAATTTGCAGATTTTATATGAAAATCGACAATATTTAATCAAAGTCTTTTTATTATGTTGCTCGCCGTTCATATTTTTTTCACAAATTATGACGATAATGTTTTTGATGGTAATTCTTTATTTGATTATTTATATGTTGTTATATTATAGTGTTTTTTTAAATTAAGCTAATATAATTAAATTATTATATATAAATTGTCATATAAAATTATAGATATATATAAACAAGTATTTACAATATTTGTATTTTTAAAATATCATAGATTTTTACTTCAACACGAGTCAGAGTATTAGCCAGAAATAATAATCCTTTACTGTGCGCAAACGCACTAAAACTTTTCATTCCTCTATTAAATAGCTTTTTTTAAAATATTTCAATAAAACACATTGTGTGATACATCATGTTTTAACATTGAAGACATAAAATATTTTATAAAAATGCATTTAATAGCGTAATGAAAAGTTTTAGTGCGTTTGCACAGCGCACAATAGTTTTTAAAATTGTTATTAAAAATATAGAACACATCAATGCATAGAGCGGTAATCCGTCTCATAAATTACTGCGATGATGCGTTTCCCCAATTGAAAAATTCAATCTTTTATGTGCTTTCGTCATGTAACGTAATTTTAACTAGCATCATCGGATTGCTCGTTTTAAGAAAAAAAAAAACCATAAGAAATGAAGTTTATTTTACTTTCTCCGAACACACAGCAAAAACAGGCCCCGTCGTAACTCTCTTCTTTTCCAGCACTCGTCACGAGATACGATGGCCCTCGTAAAGATCGTAGAAACTCCGCGCAGCGTACGTGCGCTCTCCGCCGAGCGAAGAAATATTATCACCTGAGAAAACGCTATACGGAGGAAAGTCGACGCGTACGAATAACGGAGGGACGGGAGGGGCGGCGGGAACGGTAAAGTCTATTACGTTGCCTGCCATTACGGATAATGCCGCGTGACGCGTTTCGCCGTCTAGGAGGATGGATCGTTACGTGAGTGCGCTAGGTACAATGCCTAATGAAGTAACGTAGCCGCCAGGAGAAGTAACGTGCGAGTTCCCGATAAAAGGTCTTTGACGGGGGACTTAAGTCTATCATCCGCAGAAATATTTTGTGTAAAACTATCAGAGGAGATATGACAAGCACGAATGAGATGTAGAGGGAAGAAAAGGGAGAGAAAGAGAGGGCGAATACACATCGTGTTCGCTTCATCAGCCTTCATTAATTGCAGCTGTTTGTTCAAGCATGAACCTAATAAGATATTTATCAAAATATACAAATGCGAGTTTCACATTCATAAGAAAATCACGCTAATGCTATCACGTAATTTACTCGTGTCAATGTGTAAAAAGACGAATACTGAGCGACAAGTTGATGGAGTCGCACTCGAACCGTGTGTCTCGCTGGCTGAAAGTTAAATCCGAGAATTCTGACGTCGATAAAACTCCGAATTTTGATTTACGATCAAATTTCCGTCGAAAAGAAGTCGCTTGTGATCCCCGAGATTGCTTATCTCAACTCCGAACGATGCTGCCTGTCATCGCTCTCGCCGCTGAGTCCTCACTGTGATAAACCGTTGAACCTACAGAATCTTCCATCCTGACGCGTCCGTCGGCTTGTGTCTGTCGCTTGTGTTCTTCAACATCTCATGGCCTTTCGGCGGTGGCAATTGCGGCCACTCGAGTTCCGCTCCGCGGTCTTCGCTCTTCTCCGCTTTCCACGCGCTCGACCATCCCTCGAGTTGATTCTCGCGTCCTCAAGACGCTCGATGCACCCACCGCGACGATCGAGTCGCGTGTGAATGAGGAAAAAGCGAAGGAATTCGATCCCTTGATCGTTCCTCTACTGCTCTACAGAGGACTGCTGAAGAGTATGCAAGTGAGCGTAGAGACCACCGGCTTCCATCAAATCGTCGTGGGTGCCCATCTCGGCGACGGTGCCCCGATCGACCACGCAGATCACGTCGGCGTTCCTTATAGTGGCCAGACGGTGGGCTATGGTGATACACGTTCTGCCCTGCATGGCCTTGTCCAGGGCCGCCTGTACGACCTACACGCAGAAAATATCGGTTAATGCGCTATTCCCTGCGGACACGTCAGGAGTGCATAAAGACAACGAAAATGTAAATGTAAACGATCGTTAGGTTGACCTTTGCTTTATATATTTTAATCATCAACAAAAATTTAGCATTACGTGCATTAGAAGTGTGCGAATAGTACGAATTCGAATAGTTGATTATTTTATTTATATTTCTCATAAGATCAATTTTGTATTAACGCGTGTCAGTTCTCGTGCCTGATTGTTTGTTGATTTTCAAAAATTTTCTACCGTTTCTAAATCTTATAAATTATTCAAAAATTTGTATACATAGACAATCGTCTTCGTATTTGTTTCAACCTTTTATAAGTATATATTTATCATTTTATAGAATTCAGAACAGAATTTGAAAAACATTGCTGCGTTATATTTTCCCAACAAAATGCACTAAAGTATTTATTATATTATCACTTGGATAGTAACATTATAATTTAAATGATATGTATTCAATGCTTTTTTATCAGTACAATATTCTCACACTTATTTTCTATATATTATCTATTGAAACTTAGTAAATTTTTACTTACACTGAAACAAAATTTACTAAAATTTACTAAATTTTAGTAAATATATATTTGCAAGAAAATATTTACTTGCGATATACAAATATTTAGTCAATAAAAGAAAACCGATAAAAGAGTTAAATTACCGATAACCGAGTTAAATTTAATTGGTTGTCCTTTTACTAAATAAATATATATTTACATTTAGTAAATATTTTCTTGCAAATATACAAACAAATATTTATTAAAATTTAGTAATTTTTTTTCCAGTGTAGCTTTTCATTGTAATTATTTTCTAAAATTCTCTCTAATTTTTTCATGTATTAAAAAGATCTGTAACCCATCACTGAAAATACTTTATTATTTAAATTAGCATGTAATGTATATCTGGAAAAATTTGATTTCGAATCGAATTAAAGAGATTCGATTCGATTCGACAAATGCTTCACTCGCACATCTTTAACGTGCATACATATAGAAAAATATTTCCAGAAAAGCAATTACTCAATTTACTTTTTCCTCTAGTAACGGTTATCTTTACTAAAGATTATTTTCTTGAATTGTCTTAAAATATATTTTCTCATCACACATTTTAGGATTTATACTCTTTCGAAAAATATTATAAAATTGGGTCGAAAAAAAGATCAGTCATAATAAGCAAATCGAATTTTTGTTTTACTTAATATTCTTGATTAAATTGCTAGGATTTAGAATATATTTTGAATAAATTTGATGCTTCAGGACGAACTTATGAAATATTTGAAATAAATAATATATATTTAATTCAAACATATATTCTGTACATACATATGTTTAAGACTATTATCAAGAAAATATTCTTTATAAAATTAACCGTTATTTAAAAGAAGAAAATTTAAAATTAAGTAATCGCTTTTCTTAGCACGAAAATAATATTTTTCTGCATATAGATTGAGTCATTGCTTGGAATTTAATAAAGAATTGTTCGAGTGATTGATATGAAAAATCTATTTCTGTGTATATTTTTATGCGAATTAGTATCGAGAGTTCTACCCGAGAATTAATCTCTTGCGTTGTACATCTCTTTTTTATCATCGTTATACGATTTTTAAAAAAGTCACGATCACAAACAGAATTATCTCCCCTTACGGAATTTATGTCTCTAACGCGGTATAAAAAATTATTCACTGCTTACGTAATTCATTTCTAAAATAGTATGATATAAATTTTAACGTTCGGGTATCGCGCGTTGCATATGTATGACATCGATCCATTACGCAAAGCGGGGCGTGCCGCGTGGTAGTGCGAAAGTGTTAAAAACAAATTAACATTAATAATACAACGGCGCGCGTGTGTTCCTTGCGCGTTCCTGGTACATAAATTATTCAGTACATCTTCCCAAAACTAATTCCCGTAAACGCGGAGCAATTAGCGCGCGGGCGGTCGTGTTAACGCGGAACATAGTTTAAATCAGGCGAGCGATTCGGGCGCGACGCGATTTAGCGGGGCTAATCGAACGTAAGCACTTTTCCGCTTTCGTTTTACGGGCCCCGACAAAAAACGAGGGATGGGATCCCGCCGTCGCGGGATTGTAATCCGAGAGTGAGAGGGAGAGAGAGAAAGAGAGAAGGTTACGCGGTGCGGAAACAATATTGCTGTGAAATTCATTTGGCTGCGACGAGCCGTTTTCCCGACTGGAGGGGTGCAACAATCGCCTGCTCGTAAACCCAAGCATTTCCGATTGTTAGCGCCGATAATACTGGAGCAGTGGCGGGACAGTTGGTTTGTTGGGTAATTCGACAGATCGACATCGAGAGTGTGAGGGATGGAGGAAAAGAAAGAGTATATAAAAAAAGTATTATTACATTTTATTTTTAATTTATTTATCAATTTACTTTACTGTAGTTATATCTTTAAAGATAATTTCATGGGCCTTATGTCATTTGTCATGTCTGTTCAATTTTATATCGATTATATCATTTAAACATGTAGAGGTAAATTCGAGAATTGTTTAAAAATTTGGGCTGAAGATGGTTAAGTAAAACCGAAACGTCCCTATAATTAAATAAACTATCAATTATACAGGGTGAAGAAAAAGTATGGAAACCTTGAAAAATCTCGAAAAATATAAGTTTTACAAAAAAGTGTTTCAGATAAAAGTTGTAGGACATAAAATGGTCTATTTATTGATGATACCAGTTTAACCTTGGAAAATGTCGCCAAGGTCAGGTTAAGATCAAATGGATTTTTTTAAATGTAATACCTCACTTTTGATTCCAGAATCTAATAGCTGATGTAAAGAGCTTTTCAAGACACTATAACAAAGTTTATTTTCTTTAAGTACTTTCGGAGCTATGACGCTTGAAAGTACTTAATACAGTATGCTGTAGCTTTTAAGCCTCACAGCTCGGAAAGTACTTAAGGAAAAATAACTTTATTGTAGTGTTTTGAAAAGCTCTTGACATCAGCTATTAGAATCTGGAATCAAAAATACGGTATTCTATTTTAAAAAATCCATTTGATCTTGACCTTCTCTTGGCGACATTCACCAAGGTCAAATTGGTATCATCAATAAACAGACCATTTTATATCCTACAACTTTTATCTGAAACACTTTTTTGTAAAACTTATTTTTTTCGAGATTTTTCAGGGTTTCCATACTTTTTCTTCACCCTGTATATTAATAACATCGGTTGTCTGCTCGCTATATTGACTTTTTCTTACTATGTTAAAAAAAGTATATAAAAAATATATATCTGGCTGTCGAGACCTACTAATTGTTGCACTGATTATTGCGATACTGTTTTTCAAATTGCTTCACACGGACGACGATGGAAGGACGTGCTATACAATTTGTGCCGTACCCTACGACAGGACAGAGGGTCGATTTGTGCGAGTATCACCGGATTTTAATCGAACACGCGGCAGAATTATCATACAAAACAGCGTGTCAATATACAGCCGCGTAATATGCAGCGAACACGAACGTTATTTCGTCGCGCGCTCTTTGACTCGCACTTCCCGCTTATATTTTTCATCTAAATCCACCTGGGTGCCGTTAATATTCATCTCACCGCGCGATAGTTTAGATCGCCGCGAAATCGCCGCACCACCGTCGACGATTCGCTGCATTGGACACCATATAAATACTCGGATATTTATTATCCAACTCCGCGCTATCGCTGCCGTTATTGCTTATCGGAAATAGTTCCTGTGTTCCGTTTGCAACACAGTTCCGCGATGTTTACTTCCTATATACATGTTTGTCTCAATTGTTCTCTCTCTCTCTCTCTTTCCCTCGTTATGCGAAACGATTCGCTTAAATTGTGTGTGAGAGTTATTAATTAAGCATTGCAACTTTTCTAATTTTTTTTTTTAATCATTACTGTAATTTGAAATGAGACAGTTTTTGAGATACAGGTCTTATTAGAGACTGTAGCAGAAACAAATTTTGAAATAAAATGCAGCAATTTTTTTCTTTATAAGGCTAGTCCAATTTCGTAGTTATTCGCGTTGCATTTTTCGTTTCCTTTCTCGTATAAAACATGAATATACACTTGTTTCATGCGGAGTAAAGGAAAACGTAGCTAAAATGGATTGACCTAAAAACTCGATGCTGACTCGCGGGTTAATGCAACCACCGAGCGAACGGAAAAAAAAGAAGGTAAATAAAAAAAAAAGGGAGAGAAAATGCCGCGTGTGCAAACGCGCTATCTTCCCGCCGACCGAAGCAGCGAAATTTCGTGCGACGAGACTGCAGCAGACGTTCTTAACGACCACGCAGCAGCGGCATTATGAAGTACGCGGATTCCGTTTCCGACGGAAATCGCGAAGGGGATCCGCTGGTGACGCCCGAGGGAGAGACGCGAGGGCCGAAACAAACCGTCGTCGCCTCCGTCACTTTCGACGACCATCAACTCGATTGCCTGTCGCCGGTCGGTCTTTCGCGAGAGCAATAACGGCCAGGCCCTTTGGGAAACATTCAATCGGACTTCCAATCTCATCATCGGCAGGCTGCGGACGTGGTCTTGGCGACGGCGGCGCCGAGGCGCAATCTCGGGGATTATGATACACGGTTAATCGAGAAATATCGTAACACGCTACACTGGACAAAAAGCGAAAGTTGGACACGTCCGGATGGAGATCGTTCCGCTTCGCGAATATCGCGCGGAGCGTTTTGCACGGTTAATAAGCGACTTCCTGACGATGTTGCGCAACGATCCATAGACACGTTTTTCATTGTAGGTGCGATCGTTTTTGCCGCTGGCGCGTTCATCGCTCCTATTTTACATTTCCGAGTACTGTGCATTCGGACTCGAGAATAAAGTCTATTATTTGACGTGTTGAAAGAAAGGAAAAAAAAAAATTTGCCGGAAAAATTACTCGCGAACAGTTTCCTTTAAAACAGCGTGACGGTTCTCACCTTCTCGCTTTGAGTATCGAGGGCCGAAGTAGCTTCGTCCAACAGTAAAACTCGAGGATTTCTCAGTAGCGCACGTGCGATCGCTATTCGTTGCTTCTGCCCGCCGCTAAGCTGAGTGCCCTTTGATCCCAATCTCGTGTCGTAACCCTAAATAAGCCAAAAGGAAACAGGATTATATTTATCATAATAAAAGTAAGAAAAGTCCAATGAGAGTCAGCGCGGATACAATTGCGCAATCAAAAACACTGATACAATTAAATTCGTCAAAATAACAAAAATGAACGTTTTGACTCACTTTGAAGTCATCTTTAGCGTATTGATAATATAAACGATCTAGCCGACATCAGTCCAAGATGCAGAAAGCGGTCGAGTCACAATCGGTTTGTCAAATCAGTAGTGGCATCTTACGCTTAACAGTGTCGTAGAAAATGACACTTTTCAAATGAAACTGATGAAGACTAGTGAAGCCTTAGATAAAGATTGTCATGTAGAAATAATTTCTTGTCAAAGTATAAGCGCTCACAAGTTATTTTAAATATATTAACTCCACACAGAGATGTATCTTGTCTCAAGACAGACTGTATACTGGTCTTGTGACTCGACCGCTTTATGCATCATGGACTGATGTCGGCTAGATCGTTTATATTATGAATACGCTGAAGATGACTCCAAAGTGAGTCGAAACGTTCGTTTTTGTTATTTTGACTTGAATAAACTGATTTAATTGTATCAGTGTTTTTGATTGCGCAATTGTATCCGCGTTGACTCTCATTGGCCTTTTCTTACTTTTTTTGTTTTAAATTTTGAGAGTCCTTTCTTACTGTTTGTTTTATTATATTTATCATTGTGTGAGAAAATAGTTTATATAAAAATATATTATAAAATGTTAACACAGTAATCCTTTCTCGACAGAGATTTTATTTTCTAATTTTTTAGTTTAATTACATTTATAATCAGCAGCAACGTGAAATTTTCTAACTGAAATGTAATATTATGAAATGTAATATTAATGGTAATTTAATTTATAAAAGGATCATGTCTCTTTTTTTTCTCTTTATCTTTTTTCTCTCTTTTTTTTTTAATTTGAAATAAACTCCAGGATTTTCGCTGCACGTAACTCATGCGCGAGTATGATGTCGTAACGACGACACATCGAGCAACTAACCAACGGTAGCGAGGCGACGAATGTGTGGATGTTCGACATTTTGGCGGCCTCGATAATCTCGTCCATGGACGCCTGTCGGCTGTTGTCGCCGTAAGCGATGTTCTCCGCGATCGTTCTGTCGAAGAGCACCGGTTCCTGTCCCACGACGCCGAGCTGCGATCGAAGCCTGGCCAGCGAAACCGAGGCGATGTCACGCCGGTCCAGTGTCAAGTTGCCGGAGATCGGATCGTAGAGTCGCTGCAGCAACTGAATGCAGGTGGATTTCCCGCAGCCACTTTGACCCACGAGGGCCACCATTTGGCCCGGCTTCACGATTAGATTCAGCCCTTTGAGCACCGGCATCTCCGGTCGCGTTGGATAATGGAAGTTGAGCTTCGAGAACTGTATCAAGCCGTCCGCTTTCTGCGAAGGCAAAAACACAAGGCGACTCGTTAGCCGGGTGGAGATTCGAGATTCGCGTTAATCCCGTAATTTACGCGCCGCTTGCCGTCTCCAAATCCCTGTGTTACGAAAAGTAGAGGACGCGAAGGTGGTGGTCTCATTTCTTCTCCTTTTTCCCCACACAGAAAAAAAAATTAGTATCAAATCAACAATTCATATGTTTCATATGTAAGCAAAAATATAAAATCTCCTTGGAAGTATTTATAATCTCAAAGAGACATAATTTGCTAAC
>QKQZ01002778.1:2941-17897 GCA_003595255.1 Solenopsis fugax | reverse complement strand
AACGAATCGCCCCTGTCTCCCCTATAGAGATAAAAGAGCGTTAAGATTAATATTTTTTTAGTACTAATTTTTAATTATACGTTTTTTGTGTAGAATTACTAACATCCAAAAAAATTTAATCTTAATCAATGTCTAAATCATAAATGTGATATTATATTTCTTTTTACAAAAAAAGAGCAATATTATTTAACGTTAAATATGTAGAATCTCACACACACGCGCACACACATGTGTGAAATTCCTCCAAAAATTGGAAGCTTATGCAATAAAGGGTCCATTAAATTCGCGAAATTTAAAACGCGAAGTCCGATTAATAGCGACGTGTCCAAATATTCGATTACCTTCACTCGACGGCGGACGGGCGAATCGACATTCCAGTCGCGCTGGTAAATTTATCGCACTGTTCTGTTTGGCAAAAACAACAGAAAAAAATGAAAAATAAACAAATACGACTCGATATAACGGATGATACTTTCCAATCTGATTATCCACGCGTTCTATGCGAGATGCGTTCACGCGTGTCAACAGAACGCATTGACCACGATGCACACGTAGCTGCAGCCAACTACGTGTCATCGTCTCATTAATTAATCGTATTCCTCGTGTTTGCTGTATCCGCAGCTAGAATTAAACATCACTGATGAGATATCTACAGAATCTATCTATACGAAGTGTCCTAAAATTGCGACCGTATTATTCATCATAAATTCCTTTTTTTTCGATTAATCTGTCGATCAAAATTCAGATTTTACAAAAATTCCTGGCTTCGTGACATTGTCATTTCTATCTGTCCATTGTAGAAGCACACAAAAGATAATCTGTAGTGCATTGTTTCCATTACTATACAAACATAATCCTGGTATTATTTATAACTAGAAATGTTATTTTACTTCGACGCTCTTGTCAGCGTATTTCCATAAAAAAAAAGTTTGTCTCTTGCAATGCATTTTGTTGCCATTTTTAATACCGTGATTTTCATTTGCAACACAACTAACAAACGTAAAATCGATCTTTATTAAAAACAATTTAATAAACAAAAACGGTTGTCGTGCTCTTGTCGCATCGAAGATATTACCAGTTTTTGCAATTTATTTGCAATGGTTATTTTATTTTAATATATGCATCAATATACAGAATAAAACCAGCATAACTCCTCTCAATAGTACAAGTACTGTTAAATTTATTTAAAAAAATTATTCGAAAATAAAGATATTAACTTTTGAGCTGCAAGCTGTTGAAAAAAATAATACAACTATTTAAGTTTAAAATGTAAAAATGAGAAAGGGAGAAAGAGGCAATAAAATTTAATTTTAATTTTTATTATTTAATTTAAAATAATAAACTTTAATTAAAATTTAATTTATCAAACTTTTTATTTATAATGTAATTAATTTTAAATAATTTTTTTTAATATTCAAGCCAAAATCAATCAAGAGTTTGATTTATCAATTCACTTTCAAAAGATTTCAAAAATCTAAAACGAAAAATATTAAATTCTAAAAAAAACCGTGCGACAAAGAGAAACTTCATTTCCGTACAGAGAAAATTCTCTCTCCGCGCATTTCGTTGAGTATCTTTTAATTATTTATTCCACTTTGATGTCGCGTAAAATCAGTCTCCATCAACATTAATTTCGCAACGACCGACGCGTGACTCCCTTTATTCGGAAGAAAAAGTGTGCTGTTTATTATATGCGGAAAATTGTTCAGCGCGCATCGCGTAATCCGTTTCACTCATCGATAATATGGCAGCAAAATTCAACGTATCATTAACCGGAAATTATAAGAGGCTCAGGAATGGCAATGGATTACGAGGAATGATTGCCGTACGGCACAGGTAATCAATCTCGCGGTGCCGCTTTTTTACCATGGAATCGCGAATGACAACGAGGAAGATTAATTAACGCCAACTATATGGTGCGTGAAGCGGTAAAGATAAATCTCGTTCGGCGGCGATTTGATGACTGTTACGATGAAAGCGCAAATAATTAATTGCTTCATTAAGAAATTAATAGATCAAAGGCCTCGCACAATGGTTAATGACACTGTTCTTGAACGTCGATTTTGCATCGAAATGAGGAATATAATAGCTCGGAGATTTTTTAATACCGTAATTTCAACGTTAATTGATTATTTCAAAAGGTGAGCACGAATATCGAAATAATTAATTATTCGGTAAAAAAAACTAATAAAAGAAATTATAGCATTCTGATTATTTTGCATTAACACAATAGCGAACTATTGTTAGAATGAAATTACGTTATGAAAAGATGAAATATAGAGAATGTTCTAAAAATGTTTCCGAAGAAGAACATAAAAATTGCTTCTACACAGAAAGAAATGAGTATCAAATCAACAATTCATTGTTTCATATATAAACAAGAATATAAAATCTTCTAGGAAGAATTTGATCAAACAAAATTTCTTTATGTTAGCAAATTATGTCTGTTTAAGATTATAAAATCTTATAAGAAGAATTTATATTTTTGCTTATAAACAATGAATTGTTGATTTGATATTAATTTTTTTCTGTGTACAATACTATCTTAAAATTTATATTTAAAGTATTTTTGAAACAATTCTTTTTTTTTTTTTTAGAAAAAAATTTCTATTTATATAAAGTCTACTGTCAAAATTAAAATTATGAGACAATCTTTCTGCATTTTGTATTTAATATTAAATTTAAAAAACACATTTATTAATTACTGACCTGTAATTCAAGCAAAACTCAATAATTTCAATTAATTAATTACTAGTGACCTCGATTCTCCCAATTATGTTGTATACCATAACATATATTATCAAATATGGTGATTCAATCTTCTGTGTTACACTACTATAATTGTTTCACACTAAATAGGATAAGCATTAAATACATTAAAACTCTGTGCTTTGATTCATCTACACGCAGATGTAATAGGTATACGCTTTGTCGAGTCCGTGTGTTCGCAAACATGAAACTAAATGAGTCCATTTGCTACAGTGTTATTACGCGGAATTAATACCGTAATTTGTATCATAGGCCGATTTTTGCCGCTGCAAATACGCAAATCTACTCTTACGTGAGTACCAAGTGCGTGTTTAACAGCATTGAAATTTCACTGCGAAATTCTGTGCGTTACGTAATGCGAGTGTGAATTAATTTTCTCGCTACAAGCGTAAGTCATGCAACATGACGAAATTATGAAGAGAGTGCGAGCGGTCCCTTTTTCCCTTCTCATGAAGGCGGTTTTACTTGGCGGTTTTTTACAGTCGCCAATCGTTAAATGCGGAGAGAATGATTCAGAGATTTTACCTTCGTTATACGAAGAATTTTTATTCTCACGCGGATTCTCACACATCTAACGGCTCTTCGTGGTCGTAAGAGTAAAGGAACAGAATAACGTGAGAGAAAAATCGGGCTCGAGGGATAGAAGGTCTGCCCTAATTTCTCACGCACCCAGAACCACCTCGAAGGAAGATAGCGGCGATTAGCCTTGCGAGGGGTTCGAAATTAGGGCTGACTGTTTTTGGGCATTTATCACTAAAACCTGGGAGAAACCCGGAAGATCTAAATTGACACATTTATTATTTGAGTTACCGAGTAAAAAAAAAATAATATCGCAGGCAATGCGTATTAATTTATCGTTTCTCTCCCCGTCTCTCATGGAAATAATTTAGAAAAGTAACACTTACGTAAGAGTAAAGACCGTAATAAATTATTCCAAACTTTTTTCAAGAAGCAGTCGTTTCCAATAAAGTGACAAATAACTTTGAATATTAAAACTTCTACTTGTAAATTTGAAGAGTAAATTTAGAGTATGGCATAAAAGCTACTTGTCGAGTGAAAGAAATAGTTCGATAAAAGTCGCATTTTTGATGATAATTTTTTTCTTATCTTTTATTACAATTAAACGAGTACGCTTGATACTCGAAGCCATCTACATTTTGTAATTTAGTAGGAAAGATATAAAGTTCAAATAGCGATTTCAACCGTAAATCTTCGATTGAACCGTCGAGGTCTGCGGCTCTCTTTGGAATCCACTGTAAATCGCGAAAGTTTCGTCTTAATCGCTGAAAAGCACTTCGTAAAAGTTGCTAGTTACAACATTCGCATCACTATTTTCGCCCTGTTTCTCCTTTTTCTTAGATTGCTTCTCAATTATTCTTGAAACTGTTCAATCGCCTGGAATACAAACCATTACATTTATCACAAAGTCAATAAAAGACATATGACTGCGGCAACGCTACAGAAACACAGGATATCCTGGTACCATACTTTATCCATAAATATATCAAATAAATATATCAATGTTTTACAAACTTGCCAAATTTATATTTATATTACAATGCATTTGGAATTGTATAATATTAAACACAGGGCTGGGTAAAATGCTTTTTGTGTTGCATTTAAAATGCTAAATACAAAATACTTTGAAAAAATGTATTTAAAATGCAAAATATAAAATGGATTTTTCAAATCCATTTTAAATATAAAATGGATAAATAGATATTTTAAATGGATTTTCAAATGCAAAATGGTTTCCTAGTATATGTAATTTATTTATATATTCACACCTTTTTGATTTGTACACGTATGTTTATCTCGATTTTTTTTATGATTCAATATTAATTGGAAACTACTTTATAAACTTTATAAATTTTTGATAAGCTGCTGTTTACTTTGAGCAGTAATTATTTTTCGAAGGTATCATCGCATGCTTCGACGATTAGGACGCATAATCATACCTCCATATGAAAATAAGCGTTCTACTGGTGCAGATGACGGGAGCGCAGTATTATATTTTATAAAAACTTCTTGTATTATAGGAAATGCCTTAAGCGAGTCCAAATATGTATCTTCATTTTGCAAGTATTGCAAACATTGCAGTTCAATCATATTTTTATCGGAAGTGTTAGTGATACTTTCATTTGAAGATGATCCTCCTTCAAAAACAAAAAAGCTTTCATTACGAGTGGTTTCGGATGCATTTGTTTCAAATCTCGAGTTTTTGGCGCATAGCTTAATAAAGATTCAGCTTCATTAACAAGCAAATCTTTAACATTACTTTTTTTTCTTTTGGTACCCATCTTAACTTAAAGAACGGGTGACTGACAGCTGTTAAAATAGCATCGTTTATTTGAGAGGAAAAATCAAAATAATCACTGAATCTTTTATTTAAGTCTTCTAACAACACGATTACTAATTTCGCACAGTATTTTAAATGCCGGAGTTGTAGATTTTGCAATTTCTTTTGCGTTTGTAGCAAAATTGGTAAAAGTTCACCATAAAAACAATTTTTCTTGCCTTGTAGCCTATCTAAAGCTTTTGCGATTGGTTTGACGCATTCAATGTATTCTGCTAAAAATTCCAAGTCAGTATCCTTGAATCTTGGCAGTTCAAGTGCATCGCAAACACTACCAGGAAATTGTTTGACAGAAATAAAGTCATGTCGCAAACATCTCGTCAGAGTCGCGATTATCGATAAGCGATTGACAATTAACCAATCAATAGCGTTAAGAAAAATTTAAATTGTGAGCACTTAAAAAAACTATTTACCCATTTTACAAATGGTTAAATGTATAGATATTTCCATTTCAAATGTAAAATAAAAATAGTTTTCCAAAAAGTATTTAAAATGGAAAATACAAAATGCCATTTTTATTTTAAATACATATTTAAAATAGAACTATTTCAAATGTTACCCAGCCCTGATTAAACAAAGACTTAGTAAAAATAAAGCAACATTGAATATCCATTTAGTAACTAAACAAACAACTGATCTTTATTATAATCATAATTTTTTATTAACAAAAATAATTTATTAGTAAATATGAAACGTAGAAACTTTTAAAATTATTTATATTTTTTTATTGCAATTTAGAATCAAACCAAATTATTCCAGTTAAAGATCGAGGATTCCACATTCCTTCAACAAAAATTAATTTTTAGCAGTGATATTAACGCAAGAAGAAACGCGACTTATTTTTATGAAATTATACCGGCACGCGATGCTGCCGGTGATAAATTTTTTATTAAAGTACCATTATTATCTTCTGATCTATCTGGTCCATCTTTCGTATCCCTTCGTCCCGCCCGTCGCATTTTCACCCTCAAAAGATCTTCACGAGAATAAACCGTAGCAGGGACGTGCGTTCACATGAATTCCGCTTGTTAGTCACAAAGGGAAAACACCGAGGGCGAACGAACCCTTCCACCCCGTCGTTTTTTTCGCCGACAAAATAATTTCCAAGGACTCTTAAAGCATCGCGTACCGGTCATGATCAAAGGAGATATTTTTTATTAAGGCAGCTTATTAAGTTCTCACATGGAACTTCGCTCGAACCGTAATAATTCACGTATCGTCGACTTTCTCTGACTTCAAAATTTCGCCAGGAAAACTCGATGCCGCGCGCATTTTCTCGCATAGCTTCGACGACAGTAACAACGCTTTTAATATGCACACAATTGATTAACGTCCAATTGCCTCTCAATATCTTTTGATAACTTTCAATCGTCATCTTAAACGATTTGTTTATCGTCAAAGATTAAATGATGAGAGGCGCATTTCTGGTTTCCCGAGTTTTACCGGATAGACATGACGACGGAAAAACATTGTCGCGGAAACTGCATCATGAGACAGCAGCCTTATAAAAAGCTACAAACTTTAGAATTAACTGTAAAGAGGAAGGAGACACAAAGGAGAGAACCTAGAGAAAACAGGATAAAGAAACAGGAGAGGCGTCTCGTTTCACCTGATTTTGCAGATCCTTACGGAACGAATATAGAACTTCTTCAGGTGGAAAAGCAGGCCATAACAGGGGAAGAAAAAAAAAAGATTCGCGGGAACGGTAACCACGATAATGATGCTCTCGTTACGGGGAAAATCCCCTTCGCCCGAGCGTGAAGTCCATCATATACCGGGTGTCCGTCTAACGAGATCGTGCGGTAACGACTCATTAAACGCGACGGTTTTTCACCGGGAATGACGCAGGTGGCCGAGGAAACATCTCGGCAGTTTTTCACGCATTACCACGTCAAACGGGTAACCGACACAATCCCGTCCGTGATCGATCGATTCAGATTTTCCGATCATCGCTTCCGCGACGCGAGATCGCTTCAGAGAGTCGCATAGGAATCGTAGACGAAATTGCGTAAACGTTCCACGCTTCTCTGGTGCAAGAGGGAAGACTATGGAATTATAAAGCGACTTGTTGCATCAAAAGTCTGCAAAAGAAAGATTTGTGAAACTCACAATTCTTTATTCCTCTCTGGTCAAGTTTAAATGCTTCACTGCTGCGAAACGTGCCAGTTGTACCAATATTAATTAACAATAATAAATTGAATATTAGATTGATATGTGAATAACACAAAAACATTAATACGTGTCTACATGAATTTTTTAATCTTAACAGTTTTTAAATCTCTATAGTTAAGTCACTTTGTAATAGAACTAGCGCTATATGTTTTCCTAGAGTCCTAGATTTAATTTTGGATTGATTTATGACCCAGCTTTCATTGGGTACTGCACAAAAAAAATATTTTTTAAATTCTCTTTTTAACCATTTCTTAGACCTTAGACCACTACGACGTTTAGAGCTGTCCAGTCGTGACAATATTTCTTTGATGTAAATGCTCTGCAGCATTTACTTAAAAAATTAGAATCTGCAGATACTTATGTAGATTACATGAAGAAACAACGAGTTCTTAGAATGAGGCTGGTTTTCATAGTATTCATGATAAACAAATTTTCAATCTTTGATTAAAAGAAAAAAAATAATGAATGAATAATGAATGTATTTGTTATTAATTACGCTTTCAATCAATAATTAAAAATTATTTATGACTATGAAAATATATGCATAGATGTGCGTACAATATCGATGTAGTAATACGTAGTGACGTGTTAATTCATAAATCGTACGTTAGTTTATTGTATTGGATCTTCTTAGGGGTTATATAGGCTTTTCAAATTTCATGTTACATCGTAAATCATACGTATGTATTGTAAATCGTATGTGTATAAATTACTGTTCAGTCGGTACAACTAGTAATGAATTTAGCATCTCTAAAGACCATGTAGGGGTTGGATGCTGTTAGTTCCGAATACAATCACTAGAAGTCCTAAGTTGAAATGTATCTCGTAAATAGAATTACGTTTCTTGTGTATATAAGAGACATTTATATTCTTATATGTAGCATATATTTTTATATGTGACATTTATTTTTACATGTGACATTTATATCTTTATACAATTTTACATAAAATATGTTTCTTCAATTTTTTTAATTGTTAATTTTTTAACACCATGTCAACCCATTGACGAATTCACTGAATAAGTTTATCATTACTTTTTCGTAAAATTTATATATTAAATTTTTTGTAGTACTCAGTGAAAACTGGATCATAAATCAATCCAAAATTAAATCTAGGACTCTAGAAAAACATATATAGCGCTAGTTCTATTACAAAGTAGACTTAACTATAGAGATTTAAAAACTGTTAAGATTAAAAAAAATTTTTTGTGTAATTTTTTCTTATGTAATAAATATGATTTAAAAAATATTAAAGTTATAAACACATAATAATTTATATTATATATAATTTTATTTATATAATAATTTCTATTATTAGAATAAACGCAGGATAACATCAATATATAGAAATATTATTAAACATCAAGATCCGCTTTGCCTGAAAAATGGCACTTCTCATATTTCTTATATTATTAATTATCACTCTCTTCGGAAATTATATAGCGGCTCAGTTCCTGCAAGACAAACAACGGCATTGACTATCGCTTTTCGGTTCATTGGGCAAGATTAACGCGTTTACGGTACAGATGGACAGGTTGTATGCTTACCGAATGTCACATTGATCCTTTGAGACTTATCAACACATACTATCGCACCGATAATTGTACGTGTTTATACCTTACAGAAAACACGTTTTTGCATAACTAGGATAAAATTTATTTTATACTCGATATAAATAACATACAATGATACTCGTAATTTTGACAGCAATACAATCTTCTTATGATAGTTAAATGAGAGAAAGAGAGAGAGAAATCGTGACTATACATATATCTTCTTAAATTAGAAACTTGTTAAATTAACAGTGCCATCTTCCTCGTGTGTGCAAATGATAAATTATCAGATTTCTAAATATTTAATTTGTATAAATGAGTATACATATATGTAATTTCTCAATTATTTAAATGTTTTCCTGAATTTTAAAAGATTTTAGAATTTGAAGAATCTAATATTCTAACTATCTCACAATTAGTTAGTACTTGTCTAACAAATAAATAAAAATAAATATTCAAGGTAAATATAATCTCTTTTAGCAGACAAATACATACTTCTAGCTAATATAATATATTCTTGTGCAACAGAAATAAAAAAATACATTTAATTAATCATCTCAATCTAATCATCAAATTCAGAGATTGTAACACTATCTTTTGAGAAACGAAGAAGTTGACTGAAGTAAGAAGAAACGCTACGTTGATACGGCAGAATCCTGTAAAAATGTAACAGCACGCAGATTTTAATATATTCCTCATATAATAATAGACATTGACATAAATACTAAAGAATAAAAAAGTATGAAAATTAAGAAAAAATTACTGACAGAAATAATAAAATAATAAATATTTAAAAATAATAGAACCATTATAGTTCAAAACTGATAGAGATTAATTTCGAAAATGAGATGTCATGCCATTAAAATATCTCCCTCAGACAAGAAGTGGCAATTATTTCTTTATAATTCTATAACAGATCATACAAATTAATCTATGACAAAATTTTTTATGCATTTTAAATTAACAATTATTTCTTAATAATTTATTAACCATTAATTATAATACTATTTGTATTACTAAAGAACATAACTTTTCTACATTTATTGCATCGCGTATCGCGCTTGTCCTAATGCGGCAATTACCCCGATCGGTCCACGATAAAAGAAGCTGGCAGCCAACGTGACCTGATGCACCTCATTTTCTCCACACGAATCGAACGAACGGTATCTCGTCACCTTCCTCGTAACCAATTTTACTCCCCCTCCCCCCGCGGGTCCTTCGCACCCGCCTAATCGACCGATCGCCTAGATATCCACCCTCGTCAATTCCTCTCCCGTCCAACTCCCACCTGCCACGGCGTTTCCGGCTTTTTCAGGACAAAAACGGACAGCCCGGTACGGCCGGAATGCATTTATCGAACGCTGGAAAAGAATCCTTATCGCGTTATTCAAATATCCTCCTCGTGCACGTTCGATCGCGTATATCAAATATCCTCCCCGTATCTCTCGCCCGGCGCAGCCCGCGTCACCCTCCGAGCGGAATTTCGGATAAAAGGCTCGAAGAAGTCTCGGCATAGCGTAGCGTAACGCAACGTATCCCCAAGACGTTTCCTATATTTCCGCGCATACTTCCTGTGTACTCTAAAACGCTCTTATTCTCTCTTTCTCTCTCTTTCTCCTCGTATTCCCTTTGGTTATTCGCCCGTAAATTATCAGGCGCGAGCGCGATATCGTCTACCGCGCTCTCTCGTAACCCTTATCTCGCGTCCTCGCTCGCGGGGGTAGTAGTTCTCAGGAGGGAATGAGCAACGGAACTGGCGTTAGAGTTTATTAGCTTTAACAGCCAGTCATATGAATCATGATAACGTAACGTGATATCGGCACAATTAGCTTTCCCGCTACCATAACTGTAACTTAAATAGGGTTCGCGCGTGATATCGCAATACTTGTCGCGTGCAAACTCTAGCGAAATGATTCTAAGAAACACTACAGTACGGTTTATCATATTTGGGACAATGAGAGAGTCCTTGAGACTTCTACACTGAGAGAAATCGTTTGGTAGAATAGTAATCAAATCAATTTTATAGTTACTGGTACCAAAAACTTAATTACATTTAACAAAACTTTTTGTAATTTGTTGCATGAAAATAATTATTTGGTTAAAGCAATTGTTTGGTCAAAACAACTATATATTTAGTAACTATCACTATAAAATTCATTTGATCACTATTCAACCAAACTTTGGTTGATTTACCAAACATTTCTCTCAGTGCAGACTCTGATCCTTTGATTTCTCGTCAAAAGGGGTAGTTGTCGCGGGTGTTTATTTTGCGAGGACCTTATTTGTATACAGCTTTCTTTCGCTTTGAATGACTCATTTGGAACGGTCAAAAGCAAATTGAGGAATTTCACCTTAACGAACGGCGCGTGTCGCTGGCTGGTGCTGGTTCGAACAACTCGAGATTGGATCGACACGCTCGGCCCACCGTGAAATGCAAAACCGAGAATCACCGGCGTGTTACAGCTGAAAAAAGTGACCATCAGCGAAATCGCAGATAAAAAAAAGTGTACATTCCAAAATTTTGCGACAATTCGTGGCGTCCACGATGCTTTTTCAAAAAATATCCACAGACATCTGGGAGATAGTAGATAGCTTCATTCACTTCGTATTTAAATTGATGTTGATGTTGATATGTCAGCTAATTTCTTCAACATGCGCAACTTCTTCAAGCTCTCAAGAAAAATCTTTAATTCCAATTTATTTAAAAGTGCGATTTCCTCGTTGTCGCCTATAACGAGAATTTTATGTGAAATTGTTTCATATCAAATCCAGCCTTCCTTTGCTACAGGATCGTAACAATTTGAGTTTTTTATGCTAAAGATGGCCTGAAGTGGAACCGAATCGTTTATGCATGAGGGAATATAATAAATCTTTGAATTGAACTTGAGAAGAATAATATTTTGCGCACCGATTACCGCGCATAATAAACTCTCATTCGCTCGTTTTATTAAGTTTTATTTTTTGTTTCATATCGCTTGACAATTTTCCACGCAAAATTTAAAGAATAACTTTACAGACAGCCTTATTTTGTAAATTTTACAGTCGTATCAACTTACCCATTTAATTAAGAAACTAAAAGACTTGGCTTAAGTTTCTAATATTCATCATAGTCAAAACATTTCTAAAAGACAGATTTTAATTGAAGATGACGTCTCATTTTATGTGTATAAATTTTTATAATTTCGTAATATTTAATAAAAAAAAGAATAAAATATGGTGATGTCACGATGACGAAATGGTCCAATCGATATCTCGCTGCGAGAAAATAAGTAAGAACTGACGAGGAGGTGGTGCAGGCTCGTTCAGCTGAACTCTTCTTCCTCCTGGAAGAGACGAAGAAGCGCGAATGTACGCGAACCGTTATGTGCATTCCAACGGTACGGGCACGCGAAATTGATCTTCAAATTGGCCATTAGGGAAGTCTTCTGGCCGCATCGCGAAGATTGCGCAATGCGTCCTCGTAATTGAGAGAAGAAAAAGGATAAACGCGTCGCCAATCTCCCGCGAGGACTCAACCATGTCGTCACCATTACTTTTATTTGGACCGCCACGTATACAATAGGAACATAATGCATTTTGATAAGAAAATAAGCAAATTGCATCCTGTTTTTTATGTTTCTAAGATTCTCCGAATTAGTATTGAGAAATTTTTCTCAATTCGCTGTATGCTGATGTTTCAATTTTTTAATACTTAGTAAATTTTTATATTTATTTTTAATATATTATTATAATTACAATATTCTTGTACATATATTATAACAATTAACATTATTTGTGTGAACGCTTTTTAATATACACCCAGAGAGAAGTTACTTCAATTATAAAAAAATATTTATTTGAATCAAAGAAGTGTGTGCATTGCTATATCTACGGTTAAAGAAGTTACTTTAATTTGAAGAAATAATTTAGTTATATAACGTAAATCTTTCTTTAAATGAAAGAAATATATTAAAACATTCAAGACACCTAAATTATTTCTTACATTTCTGTTAGTACTATTACTGAATTAAAACATTTATTTAAATTAAACAAATAATTTGAACAAATATTTACATAATTTATTTACTTTAAAAAGGACTAATAACGTCATTTCTTGAAATCAAATTTTTATTTTCCGTAAAGGTATTTTCACTTCAACTTAAAAAACCAAATAAAAAAAAACGGTTTCTTCAATTTAGACATAACTTTTTCTCTGAGTGTAAATAAAAAAGCGTTAACATATAGCTAAAATGTAATATTTATCCATAATATCTTTTACATCACAATTTGTACATTTTCTTTTTCTTCTCCTTCTGAATCTTCTATTAAAACAATGGCATTTCGCATTCTTCTCTTAAGAATTTTTATCTCCTAACTAGATAGAGGAAGAAAATAGCATAGTCGAGTTGAGAATAAGGATCGAGGAGGTCGAGAATTTCAACTCACGAATGCGTGTACGTGTGTTTACGTGTGTGTGTGTGTGTGTGTGTGTGTGTGTGTGTGTGTGTGTGTGTGTGTGTATTTTCCCAGCGGCTAAATGTCAATGTCGGAGCAGTATCTACGTGTCGTCCTTTCGTATAGTGTCCCGGGGCTGAAACCCGAAGTGTCTAGCAGACGCAAAAATTGCGCAATTCTAAGCACCTGAGCGTGCTCTCTTCCGCTTTACGTGCCGCGGGACACGCGACAAAGTCTCCGCGCGCGACTCCTCAGTGACGCGCCGGCGGTAGTCGTGAATAATGCTCCGTATCCGGCGAGCAGACGTAGACGACGAACTAGACCAGTGCTTCTCGGGCGTCTTTTTCGGCTGACACTCGGGACGCGGCGGCGCGCGGCGCCCGGCGTTCGGTTGAAGAATTCCAAATCTCGCAGGATGCAAACGTACATAAGTATCTCAGACGCTTCGCATTTCAATGGACGAGCGTTACTTCGCGATCGTGCTCAACTTCGGAAATTGATGGAATTAAGACGCCCGTTGGAAACGCGATGTTCATCCCGGATGCTGTAGAGATATTCCGTAAAGTTTTCATTAAGCCCGGAAGTACGTACCTTCGCAAATTTTCAGTCCGTCTCTCCTTTGCGAGAATTCAAAGCGCAGCATAATTGCGGGAGGGGGAGCGTTTAATATTAAATTTGGCGAGCTGAACTATGCGGGAACAATTTTTCTAAAATTTTTAACTTTATGAAAAGTAGATTAAATTTTTTTCTTCAAGAAATTAACTCGAACAATTTTGGGGAAAAGTGAACGAAATTTCGCGATTTTTGTGATGCTTTCCATAAAATTATATGCTTTCATCGACGCAATATGATCATTGCCGAAATAAGCACGATCGCTACATATCAGGCGATTTAATTAAAAGTCCAAAACATCAAAGAAACTCTTGAGAACGCGTTTGAACGTCCTTGCCGCGCTTCCCTTTAGGCACTATCCCGGGAAATTAATCGGAACATGCGTTGCGGTCAGAATTTTTAACCGTTCGCGCAAACCACCGATACGCGGTTGCCGATAATCGATTAAGCGCGATTCATCCGACACCGCTCGACGTACCTATTATTAAACAAACCGGAAACCGTCCCGTCCCAGCGTTAATTTCGCAGGGACGTTAAAAAAGAATCGCGGTTGAGCGAAATTTTGTGAGCGTCAAGGGAATCGTAAAACTTTTATTACACGTACATAATAATTTTATCACGTTATGTGGATTTAATAATTGATGAAGTATTATGTGTACCCTGTACAAAATCGCGTTGTAATAAATAATTATAATGTATTAAAAATTTATCACGTTGATTCATGTTTCCGTCGAAAATATTTTTAGCACTTTTAGTGTATTTTCATAAAAATATACTCTTTAACATGTCTATACACTGAGAGAAAAAATTTTTAAATTTTAATAAATATATATATATATATTTATTAAAATTTAAAAATTTATTTGAATAATACTAATAAAATATTTATTTACGGTACATAAATATTTACTCTATAAAAGTGCTACTTAAATTAGAGGTTTTTGTACGAAATAAATATATATTTACATTTAGTAAATATTTCATTATTAGAGGAGAAGAGGGTATTATGGCTACTGTGGACATTATGGCTACCACCATTATCTCCAATGATGGTAGCCATA
>QKQZ01002771.1:0-16537 GCA_003595255.1 Solenopsis fugax | reverse complement strand
TGGGAGCAGGACAGACAGAAATGGAAGGCAAACATTTTAGCAATGCGTACTTAATATAAAGTTTAAGTTTCGCGGCGCGCTTCGTTAAAGAAAACTAGCTGCACGAAAGTTTTCCGCGAAAGGAACAGTAGGTACTTCAAGAACGGTCGAATGGCAACGGCGGCGGCGTCGGTATTAGGTACTCGCTTCTTCTCTTCCGTTTTAACTCTGTTTTTTTTTCTTTTTGTTCCTTCGCCAAGTTTATGTATTCAATCAATTACCCGACACTATCTCGTATATCTGATTTCGTTGCAGTCTCTCAAAAACTGCCCTTTATGTACATATTGTATATCTCGCGGTAGTTTTTAATAGTTTTTAATATATCTATTTAATAATCTATTTTGCGAACGTTCTATTTTAAAACGGTTTATTTCATAGAATTTTATTTCTGAATGGTTTTTACGTAGTGCGTTGTTCCAACACGATATGCCTTTAAACGGTTTATTTTTTAACAATATCACACGCACTGATTTTTAATATCTCCGTGTGCGTAACGCGAAATGCGGGAGTGGATTCGACTCAGCGCAAGTATAAATCGTTCGTTAGAACGAAACGTAACAACTTTTAACGATAATTCGGTCAAAATTATTGACCACGTAGCAAGAGGGTACACGTGAAAAGCAGAAATGAGAGCAATTAAGGCGTGCGCTATGTCTCCTTTTTTAAGCTAAGCGATATAAATTATCCGCGTTAAATTGCTCGGTCGGCTAAAGCTCGTAATTGGTATTTATAAAGTGCTGCACCTTCTCCAGCCGGCAACCGCTAAGCAACTAACTTGAGGCATTCTATGTTGCAGGCGCCTTGAAATATATAGGGGTCCACCTACGCGCGCGGTGGAACCACTCGAGCGCGCTTAACGATGATCTATCGCCGTTTTTCTTTGCGAGCACCGTTAGAAAGCCGCCGTGCCGCGCCGCGCCGCCTCTGCCGCGAGAGGAACCCCCGGTAATTTTTTAAATTAACATTTATTAATCGAAGAGAGGATCTGTGCTTAAAAGCCTGGTTGTTGGAAATAATTAGGGATTCCGAGTCGAAAGTCAGCTTGGCAAACTCTCGTTATCTCGGCGAATTTTAGCATTCGAAGATGCATTTGGAAATAATTGATTGGATAATGTTCCAAGGATTTAAGTCAATAGAATTCAAGTCATAACGGCTCGTTGTGACACGTGCTACGTAAGCTATTATTCTCCTTGAGAAGATCTTCGAGTCAACAATATCTCTGATGCCACATTTCGGGAAATGTCACGTCCCGCGTGCAAGTGCACGAATGTGATGCATCACTACGTATGTCTCGTGCAAACAATTTTCGCGGACAGCCGGTACGTTTAACGTTAACCCGCAGTCGCAGGAAGAAATGACAAATCGCGGTTAAATCTTGTACGAGATGCAGCAGATACCCTCGGCGAAGGCTCCGCCGCGCGCCGTTTGCCGAAGGGTGGATTTGTCACAGGTAATGCGAGAGGGTCGAGGGCGAGGCCAGGCACGTAGCTTGTTACCACTTGTTTATCCACTGCAGGGTTGTTGCTGCCAGCCTTAGAAAACCTCGCTCCGCCACAGATGCTGTCGACATACTAAACGTATGTTCTACGTGTACTCGTTAGTATCCCCCCCTCCTCCTTCCCACCCTCGCCTCCCTCGCTCTATCTTTTCCCTTATTATGGAATGTATATCTCTACGGAAAATAATAATCGAGCGCACGGCAAGATAATCCAAATATTGCGATAAATTCTTTGTGAAACGCACAAGCGCACAAGCGCATCGGTTTGACAAGACGTAAATTTTAATAACGAAACTGCGACTGCTTTATATGCAGATTAAAATACATGACACGGAAAAACAAGTGTCAATCATTCGAGAAATTACTTCATCAGTAATGCCATCTATAATATTTTACAAGAATTATTCTCGTTTTGTAATTTAAACTTTTTCCCTTCGAGGTTTTAAATACAATTAGCAATAATATGTGATTACGACTTATCTCAATAGTGTTACTTATATGAATAGCATGACGCTTATACGTCAGTAAGAGGTAAACAGATCAAATGAAGAAAACGCATGCCGAGGAATCAAATATTGGATTCATAACCCATAAAGGCATCATGAGGGATACAAAGGCCGACAAAGCGGCAACAGCTAAGAATAGACGAGGGATTTCATACAGGACGATAAAAGTGTATATGCATGCCTATCCTGCGCTGCTCCAATCGATCTCGTCGGGATCTCGCGTAAACGACGCGGTTCGTGTTATCTTTTATAGCTGCGAAGCCAATAATGCGATAATTATCACGTTACACTACCGTATAATTTCGGAAAAATGCTAAGTAAAAGCTCTGCCTCTTAAAAATTCCCTCACATGCAGAGCGCAATGTATTATTATATATTTTTGAAAAAGTATTTATTTAAAAGATAAATTTAGTTATCAAGATTCTCAAAAATTTTTAGAATAAACAACAAGAGACTTTATAAAATGTTAAATCAGATTTTATAGCGGATGCAGTTCGAGCTGCAACAATAACCATATTTACATCGCCATGCAAACAATAATACAATTGAAATTGGCAAAAAACAGGTGCAGTTGAGCTGTAGCTTCGTGCAAATAGAAACGGAGGAGAATGTAAACGTTCCGTCATCTATTGTGCACGATAATTCATTAATAATAATAATTGTTTAAAGTGTCGATTGTGACTTTCTTTCATCTATCTTAACCATCGGTAAAAGGTCACTAAAATTATGTTTCTGCTTGCAACCATTTTTATAAGTCAATATAATTATATTTCTTGAAAATAAAGACACACTGTAATTATATCTTAACGATGTGAGATTAATTTATTGTTATTATTCCAAGCAAACTGATTTTAATTCTCAAGGACAAAAACACAAGATGCTACTAGATTTAAATTATTATACACTCGTTTACACTACAAATTAGGATAAAGAAATTATTTGAATTTATTAATCGCTAACTAATCGTTTTATCTATTCCATACAGAGAGCCCAAGATGTAATATCTTAGAATCCTTCTCCACACACGTGCGCGACGTACAATCTCTACGCGATAAATTATTCCACGGATCTAATGCGAAACATTTTTATTTCACAGCCTTCCCCTCCGTACGTAGTGAAATAAACAACAAGACGCGGCCGAACCTGCTGACTAACCGTGGACCTAACGTGAGAAGAAGAGAGACTGGGTGAGCGTTTCACCGCGTTTACTTCAGAATGCGAATCCAGCTACCTTTCGGTTTCTCACGTCTCGCATTGGAACGTCTGACATATTTCGCGTTCGCTTCACTGTCAGTCCAAACAGTGGTCGAGCAGCAGCTCTAACCTTCGCGTTTCTCGTCCAGTCACGTCTCACTGTATATAACCAGTGACTCAAACGGGCGCGGGCACTCACACGCCCCTATATATAAGACATACGCTCGCCGATCTATGCAGCTGCTCACCTCTTACGAATGTTTTAAGGCTAAGGGAAGCCGGTGTTGGAATTGTCATGGCGCGCAGTAGTACGAGCGTTTCATTGCGCGTTCACTCGCGTTCAGCCAATATTCCATTTTAATTAGTTCCATGCGCTTTGTGCATGAAATCTCATTACTGCCATTAGGTGCTGAATTAATGTTGTACCTTAATTAGATTTGCATGCAATAATCGCCGTACTCCGCGTTTCGGCCTACACGCTGACAAATGCAATACATATATAAAATAGTGCGACGGGAAATTGTCATTTTCGTCGGTCGGCTTGGATAAACTTTAGATTTTCGAACGATCCCGCAAATATACGCGCCTTTGAAAGGCTCAGGTGTGATCCCTCTCGAGATTACGATCGACTCTTCTCAGATTTCTTTTCTAGTACATATAAAGTGCCTCTATTACCCACCCACTCCCCTCCCGCCCCGCGCGTATCTTCTGTACATTATTTTACTAACCTCACGCGGGTCCCAATGTATTTTCATATAATTTCTCCTCATTGTCCGTTTTCATTAATTACACAAAAGTCTCATTAACAGCAGTCAGCGATACCTCGAGCGGCGCGATGGATGGAGAGAAAAGCAGAGAGAAGAATACACGCGTATCCGCGGCTTAAAAAAAACGATTGTAAAAAATTTGCTTTAGCAGAAATGTGATATATGTTTTCAAAATCACAAAAAGTCCACCATAACATCTAACGATCATTTTATTCATGCCTTCGTAATTATAGATTATAGACGGACGACGTTAAGAGCATCAGCATTTTTGTGAGACCAGAAATTCACAACACACTTTCTCCATCACGTGTCTGTTTATGCTCTAAATATTTTATGCTAATTAAAAAGTGTATAGAATCGAGTATAAAATATGACGGACATTTTCTGGAAAATAAGACAGTCCAATTTTTTTTTTTTTCAACAAATTCACTTTGAAGTAGTCACGATTTTTTTAGAAATAATTCAACGAATAATAATCATTTTTTTAAATAATTTTACAAAGATTAATTTTGGTGCTAGCAAGTCACTATTCTGTTTGCTCGACAGTTATTTCTTTCTATTATTTCCCTCGGTTTCTCGTACGTATACTTGAGAAATGTGCTCCCTACATTAGACAGATTATAAAAGAGAGGAAAAGCCTTTCCGGATAATATCCCCACGTGCATTTTGGAAAATCACGGTCTGTGATGGAACTGTTTCCGACGTAGGTGCACAAGCTAGGTCGTATTAAATATGAATCCACAACTCGGCTATCTATCTTGAAAGTTTTGACGCGTAAGCGCGTTTATCGAGCAGCGAGCAAATAGAGTGGTGCTTGCTTTACTATGAACCATGAAATAGTCACTTCTAATTTAACCGAATGGGGAAACAATACAGTATCGATTGGGACAATAATTAAACAGAATAAATGGAACAAAATCAATTTAAAAAAATAATCAAATAAATTTAAAGTAGACACATATATGTGTGTACGTGTGTATTATTGTGTGCGTGCTGAATTTTTTGGCGCAATAAAATTATTAAGATAAAAATCAGTAATAGAGAAAACGACTAATAGAGAAAATCATATGTATGAAGTATCCGACGTAATTTTAAATCAAACAGATTTCTCTCTCTCTCTCTCTCTCTCTCTCTCTCTCTCTTTCGAAATAATTTAAATAGAATTTCATAAGCGCTATCGTAATGAGCAGAAATTATGTAGATGTACTCTAAATGTACATCACATCATCTCGATATTGCAAAAATGCCCGATATTCCCATCGTCTCTTTAAAAAGAAAATATAAAAATATATATTGTGTTATATAACTCGCATGGGGAGAATTTGAGAGGAGAATTTGAGAAGAAAATCAATTCTCGCCGTTGTTCAAACCGTAAAATATTTTTATCAAATGTCTCGAGTCAGTAATTTAACGCGAGAGAAGGAAGCGGAGAGAAAGAGTTTCGCCCGACCGACATTACTGACCACCATCCGCCACCGTGGCCACCGCAAAGCTCAAAGTTCGCCCATAACGAATCACCAGAAGTGCAAGTCTGGCTTCCGGCCACTATAAAGGATAGAAATCTAGCGTGCCGCACGTAGGCAGCACGTCAATTTCTGTCGAAGCCCTTAATCGTGTTCTACTCACCACGCGGGGTACGATACATTTTCATTTTTTATGACAACACGTACGTCATTTTTGCATCAATAGTGGATATAATCGAAGGGTCGCAGATGGAATGAAGAAATGTCTCCGATGAAGCACAAAGTTAAAACGAAAAAACATGTGTGTAAGTTTTGGAGGAAAAAAATCGAGAAATAAAGTGGGGACCATAGAATTAACCCCCTGGCACCTTTATTTGTTGTTCGCCGTAGCGGAATGGAAAAATTAATCCACCGAAAAAAGTTTCACGGTCGGGCTGTCTACTCTGACACGTCAATATGGCTGACTGGCCCCGATGTGGCTTCCACTGCTTTCACAGATTTCGATTTTTCATTCGGAATCCTTTTTTTCTTCACAGTTGTACGCGCTACGCGCATGGCTTGTCGCGTAACTTTTGACTTCCGCACACGAGAATTATTACAATATTATTATCCAATGAAATCAGAACGTCATTAAAGTGTCGTCATTTCAATTAAAAGTCATTAAAAATGTATGTCGGCAATACCGTGCCCATTAACCGCATAAATATTGTAGCTTAATAAATTTGTACAATACGAAATTTTAACTACGTCATTTTATGTAAAGCTCGCAGGCTAAATTTTACATTTCAGAAATAACGTTACATAATAATATAACGCGTTATTCGAGTTTAACATGCGCATATCGAATCCTATCGCGCGTACATGTGTGTGTGTGCGCGACGTGGCTTAATATTTCTCTCGTCGGAGGTGCGAAAATCTACGTAGGTAGGTGCGTCACGCACGAGTGGCACCTAGCAGTGCATTAGCGATAATCCGCGGTGATGCGAGCGTGGCCGTAAGATCGTTAAAGTGATGAATCGACGAGCGAGGGCGAAGGGCAAGATGCACCCGCGAAATGACGAAGGGCGAGTGGTAAATCATGCCATGTGCGCGATGGCGACTCAAACGATGACTTCCTGGACGATCGCCAAAACCGACGCGAGCGAGCGAGCCGGAAAGCCGGCTGGAAAACGTACGCGCGTGTATGTGTGCGAGTGTGCGAGTGTGTGTGCACCAGCGCGTATATATCGGTGTAGTCGTCCAGGATCGGGGGTGAGAGAATGGAAGGGAAATACAGAAAGTTGGACGGGGTCAGGGAGTTGGATGACGCAACCAACCAGTCTCCGGATGGCCGTGTCATGTTCGGATAGCGGACTTTGATAAGGCAAGGAAGAATCGTCGATTAATCTAAATCCGACACGCAGGTAATGCGCACGGAATATGCACCGAAATGTGCACCGAAGGTTCGCGATTCTCCTCGTACGTTCGTACATTCACGTCCTTCGATGTAATTCCAGCGATGGCAATCTTTGCCGCGCGCCAGAAACCAATTTTAGAGACGTGTTTATTTTAACAGTATTCATCGGTCGCGTGGACTGGATCTAGAAAAATTCAGCATTAAGATTTTATTTACCGGGCATGCACACAAGCACTTCGACGTATATCTTTTATTCCGGCATTAAACGAAACGGTTCAAGCCGTCCGCGTCGTTTCAGCGACGGTATAAATCAATAATGGTCAGACGTATATTGCAAGAAGTATGGTACGAGATTATTCTAGCGGGGAGGGGGGAGGGCGGCATACAATTTTTAGATTTTTTTCCTTCGGCCACCCCATAAAATATGGCATTGCTGTGAAATACTAGAATTTCGTTTCATGAGCACCTCTACGAAGGTTACATCACTCTACGTAAAATAATGGTATGACCATTATGCGATAGTATTATGAGTTTGCCGATAGTATCACTTTCGTATTTTCATGAATATACTTCGTGACCCCTTTCGACGTGCAATAAGCAATACCGTTTTTCGACATGGCAAAAATAATCCTGTATCTGGCGATACAGCACAACTACATCTTCGGACAAATGGTAAAATACGATTGAAACGCATCGAATCGAACGGGCGAATCTGTTTGTCTGACGATATATTACACGCTTTATATATCCACTTTGCAAACACGAAAGAAAACCGAGGACATTCTACCGATATTCGATAATCCGGAATAGCCGATATCCAATATAATATTTCCGGAATTCTCCTTTACATCTGTTGATCGACGAGATGGAAAGATCATGAATAATAAATGTTGGAAGGACTTCTGCTTGCCATTTTCACTCACTTTCTCCCGCCTCTTCTTTTTCTTCCTCGCAATCTTATTTGCCTACTTCATTTTACAATTTATTATTTTTCTCCCTAATTGTTTTGTCACGTATACTTTAGCTACGTGATGTCATTCGAATTCAATATGAGCTTAATATGATGAGATTTATCCAAACTAAATCCAGACATATTAATTAATAACGATGATAATAACAAAGAGAAAAGGGCAATCATCGGATTCGAATCGCTTATACAGGATGTTGCCGAAATGGCGATTCACAACCGTTTTCCTGGAAAATCAAATTGTTCCTCAAGAAAAATCTCATCGAACGTTATCTTTATCTCATTTTTCTTCGCAACTTTTTAATTTCATACTTCCATTATCTTGGTGACTAAGATTCAGCTTTAAATTCTATTAAAAGTCTAGCCGATATTAAATCGATTTAAGTTTTTGTCATTTATCTAGCCGCTGGATAGTTAATTTACACAAAAGAACCTTCATAATATCTTATAATATATTATACTTATAATAATTTCAATGAGTTTATTCATAAAAAAGTTGATCGAAGAGTGCACAGAAAAAAATGACTATCAAATCAACAATTTATTGTTTCATATATAAGCAAGAATATAAAATCTTCTGAAGAAACAAAATTTCTTTATGTTAGCAAATTATGTCTCTTTGAGATTATAAATACTTTCAAGGAGATTTTATATTCTTGCTTATATATGAAACAATGAATTGTTGATTTGATACTAATTTTTTTTCTGTGTGTGATTCAAGTAAAACCATTATTTTAGGTACAACCTATATAAATACAGCCGGTTCAAGCTGCGAAGAATTTTTCCTTCTGATTATGCACTTCTACATTCTAAAACTAACATCGCGATATTTTTCCTTCATTAAGAAGTATGAGTTAGCAGTCTTTTGAAATTTTTGCGCGTCAGACGTTTCTCGCGAGAATGCAACGTAGACAGCTCGTGAATCAAAATTAGAGTACAAGTAATTATACTTGTTGGCAAAAGCACGGTTCCCTCCTCCGGAAACTTGTGAAACCCCGAAAAGCCGGGTTGAACGCGAAGGTATACGCACCGCGTAAATGGTAATTCGCGTTAAGGCCATTCTACGTGATGCAAAATGCAGGTCGCAGGTCGCAAACGCGGATGCGACAGCAAAAGCGTTTATAGTATCATTGGCGCTTGTAATAGGTCTGTCGCGTCCGCGTTTGCAATCTGCGACTCGTGTCGCTGTTCTGTGTCTTGTATAGAATAACCTTTAATTAATTAACAATGTTGTAATTTTTTTGTGTGCTGCAGTCAGAATAATTGAGATGAGAATGAGCAATCGTGGCAATCGGTAAACGGGAGTCATCATTCTCGAAAACCAATTTTTGAAAACTGTTTAATTCCACTTTGCTTTTAATACACAAAATTGTATTTCACCTGCATCAGCATGTACAGATTTCTCTGCAAAAATTAAATTTTAACATTTTTAAGTCAAACAAAAATTGCAGTTATTTTTCATTATCACGTTGCAAAACGTGATAATAAAAAATAAATAGTAACATTTCAATGTCTTTTTTTTTTAACAGATGTGGCACAAGTTTTCTTGATACTGTTGAAATACAAAGGAAAAAAAAATCCGAGAAAGCAAGCTGTTCGTTTTCTCTTTTATTAAACCTGTCGTACGTTTAACTCGCTTTTAAACGTTTGCATTTTTATTCAGATATAACAACCAACTTTTTCCCCTTCGAAAATCGATAGAGAAAAGTTGGACGCACAAAGGGCAAGGAAGACGCCTGAAAGTGTTCTCCTACTTTAGTCTCCTTAAAAACGAGATCTTTAACGGGAGCTTCTCAAAATATCGTTTCAAGTTAAGTCCCTTTTCCGCTTTGATTGTCACGAGAATCTCTCTCCTCCCCCTTCCCTCCTCCCAATTACCAAATCGTTCAAATATATCCTTTTAACACGTATCATCCCCTCATCAATTCTAGTGCAATTGTAATCCTAGTATAAATTCAGTCGTACAAAGAGTCTCTAAATTAGAAGTAGAGGGATTACAGGAATAAGAGAAAAGACGAGCGAAAAGGATCGCGAAAAGAGACTGCCAGTGACAGTTCGACGATCCTGCCGGCTTATTTTTATTTCCCTCTTAGAAGGCACGTTCGACGATTACGAGTCTGACTGCATATCAATCGACGGTCGCTTACAGAAATCGCCGTGGGTGTTTCGTTTTAATTAAATCACCCACGCAACATAAGTGTTCCATCATAAACTAATTAAAAAGCTTCGGTCAACAACGCATGCCGCTGAAAAGTAATTTCAGGAGAAGCGTAACCGCAAATTATTAATGAGCTGCTACTCGTTAAATTTTAAAGCTCAAGTTTAAAATTCATTGCATTTATTTCGCTAAATGTAAATTTTAGACTTTTAATTTTAAACGATCGCGAAGCCATTGGATCATTTACAACACGTAAATATTCGTTCGATATCAATTAAAGTCACATACACATGCACGCACACACAATTGGAATTACGATTATAAAATTATTACGATTTGAATGATATTGTTTTTTGATTAATAAAATTTCACCGACTGTCGTGTACATGTGTCACCTTGCGCGAAAAAAAAAAAACAATATTCCGTAGCAGATAAAAATGAATTATAATCCGATGTGTAATCCAAAATTTATCGAGACAATACGATGCTTTTGCAATTCAGTTAAATGAAATTTCCGATAAATAATATAGATGGGCGTTGAATTTGTTTCGATTGTCCCTCGGAAGATTTTACTACACTATCGTACATAGTACAATAACGAAAATAGCGTGAAAACTCGCGGGCGATAAATCTTTGCAAAATGCATTCGATCAGGTATGACTGGCAGTAACAATCACTGTAAAAACTGGCCTACGTACGCGCGTGTGCGTGCGTGCGTGTCGCGCACATATTCACGCGCCAGAGAAAATTCAGTCGAATTAACCATAAATCATCGTCCCCGGGATCGACGTCAACGATTATTTATAGTTTACGTGGGCATGCGAATGGTTTTTCGGCCATTACTTCAAGCTAGATCGGAAATGTGATAGGTGCGATCATAAACACCTAAACGGATCATCGAAATCGCGATTTCCCTCCCTTCCAAATGCGAACATTGAGAAATTGGAAGATGGATATGTACAAGTTAAACGCATGACTAATATAACGTCTAAAGAATGATCTCTCGTTATCAAGTTAGTTTTGCTGATCTATGAGAACTAATCTATTATCCAGTTTTACCGTTTTAAATAATTTTCAAGGACGCCAATAGAATTGTCTGCATGCGCGACAAAATCACTTTTTAACAACAGAAATTTATTTTCGTCGCGAACTATTTCAAACAAAATTTCGATTCCACATAATCGATAATTAAATCAAGATCTATTGATCTTTCGATAAAGTATACAAATGAAATTTGTTTTTATTCTATCTCTCGTTACTCGTAAATAAAATAACATGTGGAAAAATAAATAATAGAAACATGTATAATAATTATAAGTACGTCCAAATTATTCCAACTACACTAAAAAAAGAATTTGGTAATAGTTACCAAATGTTGAGTGAAATAATGCCACTTATGCCTATTTCTACCAACGCAGATTAACTTTAATCTTAGTTCAACTTACTCTTTATCCTTTTTCAATTTTTAGAATTAAAGAAAGATAAAGAGTAAGTTAAACTGAGATTAAAGTTAATCTGCGTTGGTAGAAATAGGCATTAAATATTTTTGGTTATTAATATAATCAAAAACAATTTTATTTTTCTAAATATTTTATAAATATTACTAAATTTGATAATTTTTCTGAATATTCAGAAAAGTAAAATTGTTTTAATTATATTAACCAAATATTTAATTGGCATTATTTCACTCAACATTTGATAGCTATTATCAAATTCTTTTTTCAGTGTACGGATTGCGTTGGCGATATTTCAAAAATATACGGATGGAAACGAGTTTTATTATCTTACCAAGGTCAACGATCAAAATTGCTTGATTAAATAATTCGTTTCCTGCTTATTTTTTTCTCTTGCGAGCCGCCAAATTGACCCACGAATGGATCACAAGTTCAGACGGAAGAGTCATATACAGATTGTAATCGAATCAGCGCGCGTGGGATGATTTATCTTATGCTTTTTTAACACGGTAATGACAGAAGATAATAATTCGAACGGGAGACACTGCCTCGTACCCTCCAGTATTCGACTCCCATAGCGGCGAAAGCTGCAACGACTCAGCCTCTCTTTCTCTCACTTCCCACCAGAGCGAACCATTAATTTCCATTAATCATCGACAAAACTCGCCCATCGATACCGTCGGGCACTGACAACTCCAGAGAAGTCACGGGGATGGGAAACAGAAGCTAAATGGCGCGCGTATGTGTAGGAACACACACGTACATGTCAGAGAATGCATATATAAGCCTCGACTCGTGTGGAACTTTTGCCTTTGTCGCGTATTTTTATCCGGCTCGTATAAACCAATAATTCCCCGGCAAAAACTGCTCCTACGGGAAACGGCGGGAATATGAGTACAAATGGAGAGAGAGAGAGAAAGAGGAATGAGGAGGAGGAGGAGGAAGGGGGCAGAGTCACCCTTTCGCGTTGACTTCTCGTTTGTATTTGCTCCATTCAATATTGCGAATTATTGCACGGTACCGAACTATCGCAGCGATTGTCCTACGTACCGTTGATTGACGTGTACAAAAGATGAAAAGGTGTTCGAGTGAAAAACTCGATATTTTTTTAGGGCAAATATATGCGGATGTCGGCGATACTTGCGCACCGCTATAATTACACGCAAATTTTTTATCACGTTTTGCAATCGGATTTTCAACGAAGGATGAAAATTTCAGTGGTATAAGTTTCAAGTCTTTTCGTGCGGATTTTAGTTTTTTCGTAATGTTCCACTAACGTTTTGTAAATAGATACGGCTTTTCGTGAAACGCGTCTTTCACAGTGACGTTCCTCCGTGAACTGGCATCTTTATAAAATTATAGACATATCTACTAAAACTTACAATTAATGTGTATTACAACCATTACAGACGGAAGTTTGCTACTGCGTCGTCCTCTTTCTACTTGTACCCTTTGCGAATCCCTATAATCTAGTACGCGTAACTAGTTCGAAACTTGGCGAATGCAGAATCACTACTAATATATCTTCGCAATGCAAACTTGACGGCCATCCGAGCTCTCTGAGCTGTCTCAATATTTTAATAAACACATATTTATAGATTTTTTCTCAAAACCGAACCCGCAAAATAAATCCCGTCACAAGAGTACATTATTGAAATATTAAGAATCAATTTTATATGTTTAAAAAACGATTATAATATTTTATGATCGAATTTCGATTTTAAATTTATTAAAGATTAACTGAAAATGTATTCAATTGAGAAATAAAGTAATTATTCACGCAAAACCTAACGCTATTAATAATTGTACGATTGTCAAATCGTAATATTTATATAGTATACGCGATAAAATATTATTAAATTTATTTTACTTTTGTTTCGGATAAAATGATAATTAATATGTATAAATGACGAGACTATAAAAGATTAGAATAAAGTTGGTGCATTATAAAAACAATTAATAATTAACATTGTATTACGATTTTCGTTAATTAAATTACTTTGATAAGTCAAATATTTCCTATTCTTCTATCATCTATTCGTGATATGCATATTAGACGAGAAGTCTTCGAATAATATTTTATTGCACCACTTTATATAATATTTAATACTTAATATAAAAATGCCAAGCCTTAAATTCTATTAAAGAGATTCTGGTGAAAAAAACTGAAATATATAACACAGTAATGACATTAACAATGTTTCCTTAATGTATTATATTAATATCAATTTACTTGTATATCATGTATAAACACATACAAAAATACTTGAACATCATGAGGAAAAAGAATAAAAGCTTCATATTTCAAAAATATCAATATTTTATTTGTTGTAATTTTATTTCATTTCTTCTTTTCCATTTTTCATTATTATTATTTTCTAGTGCAAATAAATTCGAAAACTTTTAATTTAATTAAATGTGTCCACAAATGTGTTCACTAAACTTGTCTACAAATAATATTATTAATATTTCATATATTCTCATAATGTTCTCTTCAAATTCATTACTTAAAAATATTGTTTATGCAAAGAGATCCTCATAATGTTCTCTTCAATTTCATTACTTAAAACTCTTGCTTGTGCTTGATATCAAAAGTGTAAATTTTCGAATATGATATACTATCATATTGATATATTCCATAAATAAGAATTAAATATTACTAATCTTTTTTAGCCTGTCGATTTTACAGAAATAGATCTATAAAACGATATTATCTGCATACGATATTCTGCGCTTTTAACTTAATGCATGCGCATATGTATGTATTTTTCATATTATTTATATCCAATATAATTCTCACAGATCCATTGCCTCAAATAAAAAAAAAAGAATTCATTTTTTTTTTTACTCACCGGCCCGATGCGCAGTGGCGGAGTTGTAGTACCATGTTGAACTACGTCGATCTGTAAAATACAAATAAAATCCAAGTTATTGCAATGTCCAATTCACGCCACGTTCAAAAGATAATCATTGCGTGCACAAATACACATAGAACAATTAATTCCACTGGCGTGCACAATACACAGAAAAAAAATTGGAATCAAATGAACAATTCATTGTTCTATATATAAGCAAGAATACATAAAATCTTGAAAGAATTTGATAATCTTCAACAGACGTGATGAAACAAAATTTCTTTATGTAAGCAAATTACGTCTCTATTTAAGATTATCAAATTCCTTTAAGAAGATTTTATATTCTTGCTTATATATGAAACAATGAATTGTTCATTTGATCTGACCCTAAACACGTAATATCATTTAAGTAATATTTTAAATATATTCTTAAATTATTAAATGTAATATTCTATAATACATATAATATTAAATAATATTCCTGAAATATTAATGTTTTGTCAGTAAAATGAAATAAAGTTTACGATATTGAGATAATACACCAAGAATATTATGTAAAGTGGACATAAAACATTAACAGAATATTTACGATATTAAAAAAACTTTAAATAACATTCTCGTAATATTCATAGTAATATTATTTAAACGATAATATAATATATTTAAACGAAAGCCTTAACGGTCATAGCTAGATTTTAGTGCTGATATTTATTATGTGATTTTATACCTTTTCAAGCACAAAACTGCGTGCCGAATAAAATTCGATCTTAAAACAAAATTCAAAATTGAGCAAGAAAATAATATCGTTATTAAATTGAAAATCAATTTAATAATAACTGATGCAAATAAGCATCTAAACGTGACTCTTTTTTCTTCTTAAAAAACGGTAAAAAAATATTTTAATTTTTAACAATATTTCTATAATATTCTAGGAATGCTGTATGCTCGTAAAGAATTTTTTTCTGTGTATAGATAAATATTACTACACACAATGCAGACGATAAATAAATAATTATAATATTAAGTATGAATAAATTATTCACCCAACGGTTGCTCCGTCGTCGCCCGATGATTTCTCTCCTCCTCTCAGCTTTCCTCACGACCCTGCTGCTGCTTTGTGGCACTCACATACACACACACACACACACACACGACATTCACTCCCGAAGCAGAGTTAATTAGATCGCGCACACGTTAATCACCAAGACGTTCGCTTTTCGAAACTTTACGATACCAGACCGCACGCGACAGACGCAGGACACGCATGTCGCGACGGAAGGAGCAATGCGGAAGACCATTTCTATCGTTTCCAAAATTGTGACTCGCGGTGCACGACATTTTGCATTAACGGACGCGTCCATGATGGCGGAGGGGGGTACGACGCGACGTGTGTACATACATTACGCGAGAAGGATACGCGCGGATAACTTCATGCCTTACGCGCCGCATCACCCAACACGGCGATCGCATCTGTTGCTCTTACCTATGCCTTAAATCACGCGTACCTACACTCGCGATTATTGCATCGCATTACGAGATAAGCGAACAAATATGCGAGTACGAACAAATATACGGGTCGAGATTAAAGATAAATATCCGCGGCATGCAATATCCCCCGGAAATATGACCGCCGCTTTGCCGGGGTTTTACAACGCGATGGATTTCGAGCGAATAAATTTCCCACAGACTGCACGTTTTACAGGAAATAAAAAAATCACCGCCGCACGCGAGTGACGAGTTTACGCCACGCGGTGCACAAATATTGAGACGCGAGTTAATTACGAATGTATTTGTCAATCGCCTAACCCGCGACTCGCGACATGACTCCGCCAGTGGCGAAAATGGTCGTTACGAAATACCGGCAACTTCACTTCGAACGCCGTGCGCGACAATCTACATATATCTCATTAAAAGACGCAGCGAATCGTCTCAAAATATATGCACACAATGTGTGCACAATGTTGCGCGTTTACGTGTATCGTATATTTATATCGAGGGGGTGTGTTACCATTAAACAGTCTCATCCGAATCCGAGCATCGTTCCAGGCGCAAGCATCGCGTGGACAACGACGATTCTATCATCTCGATCATCTGGACTTCTTCCTCGAGACAGTAAACTACGTGAGATACCTACTCCCCGATACTGCTCCGCGGAGACAGTCAAATATATTAGCTAATCGCTAATTGTGAGAAATAATACGGTTCCGTGGCCTGCCGCATGCTCCCGTCCCAAGCGCGTC
>QKQZ01002765.1:243-11254 GCA_003595255.1 Solenopsis fugax | reverse complement strand
AACCTTTTGCTTGTTCGACTGGAGGTGTCTGTGAAGAATCTGTCTGCGAAAAATCTGTCCTCTCGAAATGTAATAGAGTATGGTGCTTCCCAGTACACTGCTTGCACGAACTCGCTCTACAATTTTTAAGAAAGTGTCCAGGTTTCATACAATTGAGACACAATTTAGCATTTTTTAAATAGGCAGCTCTCTTTTGCGGAGATAATTCAAAAAATTTTACACACTGTTAAATAATGCGCCTCTTTACACATGACACATCTTTGTTTTTGTATCAAAAATGATTTTACTTTTGACCGATCCATTTGCTTCGACTTATAATTTGACCTTTCTTTTAATTCTAATGTTTCTAACAGATCTGCCCGCGAATTCAAAACCATGAAATCCTCTAACATGGGAATTTCATTTCCTGCACGTTCCTTTTCTCATGCTCGAGCTGTAGCGCTATCTAATTTCGTTGATATCAAATAAATTAATAAAGTATCCCAGTGTTCTGTTGGTTGCTCTAATGCATATAAAGCCCGCAAATGCTTGTTGAGAGTATCAATGGTCTCACGAATTCGAGTGGCTGATTCCTCTTTGATCAAATTAATATTGAAAATAGCTTGAATGTGATTGTGTGTGAGCAATCTTTTGTTATTGTAACGATTACATATGGTCTCCCATGCTACAGAATAATTTACAGCGGTGAATTCTAAAGACTTAATTATTTGTGCTGCGCTGCCTTGTAAGGCTGCTTTCAAGTGATGGAACTTTTGAATGAGATCGATAATTTCGTTTTTATGTATTAACGATTCGAAAGTGTCTCGAAAGCTGAGCCATTCGGATGCCTCCCCACTGAATTTCGGTAACTCTATCGTTGGTAACCTAATGCCTGGCGTTTTATATATAATGTTTTGGTTAGGTTGTATTGCGATATCCGGAAGAACATTGACCGCACCAACGTTATTCGCTGTACGATTGACATGCATTCGTGAACCCGACGCTTCATTCATCGCAGCACCCGAACGCTGTGCATCCGCACCCCGCGAACGTAACAACTCCGCCTGAGCTACTGCATGAAAATATTCTTCATCAAAATTTTCGCGATATTCTAATGCTTCTTCTAAATTTTCGGTTAATTCCTCAATATCAGCTTGTATTCGCTCGAATTTCTCATACGCTTCACGTGCGCGATAAACACGTTCCCGAATTTCTAACCATGTTAGCTCATCCATCGGTATCTGTGGATCAGCATGCGCTGTAAGCGTTTTCGTAAGATAAGTTTTGAAAGAGGTAATCTTACTCTTTATAATATCGCAAGATTTAATCAAGGCTTCCATTTTTGCTTTCACTGTAAATAGAAACGCGCAATGTTAGGATCGGACTATAAGGACCTGCTCACTCTTACTTGGTTATATTTCCGTCCAACACCCTCTATGTCGACTACTGAATTGCAAGATGGTCTCGATGCTGATTGGCCGTCTTTATCCCCGTGGTTTACGGCTGATCTATCGCGACGGTCGCAGCTCTCGATCGAAGTTGACTGACCGTGCTGTTCCTCCCTCGACGGCGATTGGCTACTCTGCTTCTCCTTCGCCGGCGATTGGTGGCCCGATCTTACTCGATACCGATTGTCTGGTCTGCTCGTTTCCCACGACGGCGACCCGATGGTTTCCCGAACACTCGATTTGTTTGTTCCTAACGACACTAATTGTGGACGCCGTGCCGATATTTCTTCGTCGACGCCTCTTCTTGCGGACGCCGAGCCGATGTTTTCTCGTCTACGCCTCTTATTGCGGACGCCGAGCCGATGCTTTCTCGTTGACGCCTCTTACCTCAATGATCGGCTTCTAATGCTCTTGCCGATCCACTACGAATGCACGATCACTATTATGCGTGTGTCGATATCGTGACTCGCTCGATTACACAATGGCGGTCTTCTCTTTGTCGCACGATTTTTTGCTGAATCGTCGTTGGGCAGTGTTAATCATCAATAACACTATCGCTTGTGCTCTTGATGCTCTTACTATCTTGATGCTACTGCTCGTTTATCTTTCCTTGAGCAGGCCTGAATTGCTTGACTCGATGCAACTCGCGGATATATAACAATGTAACACGCGGTGCCAATGCCGCCGGCTTCTCCTCTGTTCGCCGTCTCCTCTCTGCTTCCTCTACAACGAAATCCGCGTTGTTTCGAGTCTTCTCCTCAATGTATCGATTCCCGTGCACATCTACAAGGACCACTATGTTATGAATATTCCGGATGGATGCTGGATTTCTTTTCTCGTTATTAAGAGAGCACACGTTGCTGCGACAAGACTTTATTCACCATATTGTACAAGTCTAATTCATCTCTCGTGTCGTGACATAGAGCGCGCTAGTATACCGGTAAAGAGGAAATATCCGCAAAGAAACTCTAACAACTAGAATACTACTCTTATAATATCTTACAACTTTTGTCTGAAACTTTTTTGCATATCTAAAGCAGTTTCTGAGATTCAGGGCTAGGTAAAACTTTAGAGATACCCTGTATAATGTTGAATTATATTAAATTTGTATTATATAAAGTAAAAATTTAGAGAAATTTGCAGATTATAAGTATAAAAATTTGAATTATATCCTAATATAATATTCTATTATTTGTTCAGGTTCGTGGTTTATACAAGAAGTTTGTAAGATCTTCAAAACTTACGGAAATCAGTTAACTTTCATTGATTGCGTCAGGAAAATAATGAAATCAATACGGGAGAAGAAAGGCACAATAGACGGAAATCAAATTGCACAATTATCAGAAATACGACAGGATCGTTTGGAATATGACTTTCAATTGAAGCAAGTTGTGGTTTGAATAATAAATATTCATTATAAATAAATGTATTTTAAAAGCAGATAATATAATTTTCTATTTTGACAATATTAATAAATTGATATTTCTTTTAAAAATTTATTATTTTATTTTAGTTAGAGATTAGAAATTATACAAATATGGGCTTTATTAATCCTTTTCTTACACGCCTGAATAACTCGTGTTCTATTTCTATCCATGTCTAAAAGATGTCTTACAAGCAAAATCCCAGAAGTGATACCTATATTTTTCGATGACAATTTTTTGAATGATTCTTGAGGCAACAAAAAATGATATACGTGTCACAGCACTTATATCAACATGGAGCTTTGTTTTCGAATAATTTTTAAAAATTCGAAAAATTAAACAATTGCTCCGGCAAATCGAGTTCGTATTTGCAGTTCAGTATTTTTCTTTTTTCTTTAATATGTGTTTTGTAATTTTTTATTCCATTTAAATGCTATTAATACAATGATATAACAAATATTACAATTGCCTATATATTACAATATATACCTACAAACCTTCGAAAATTAAAAAAAAACCCTATAAAATCACAAACCTTTCAAATCTAGTGATTCAACATCAAAATCTGTTTGCAAATAATTTTGTAATGTATCATTTTTTTTATTTATTCATTTATGTGGAGCTCGGATGATACATGTCATAAAAACACGAAAAACAGAAATTTATGATAATTTGCACGTCGAATAAATAATATACTGCATGCACATTTGTTATTTCTAATTTCTTGTGAAAAACATATTTGGTTCACATTTGAAAAAACATGCCTTTTCGGAATTAATTTCAACGCATACCATTGCATGCACATTCAATTATGTCTTTGAAAACGTTTGACGGGAACTGTATGATGTTAATTATACGATGTGCAAATTATCGCAAATTTTTGTTTTCCATGCTTTTGTATCATTCGAGCCATTGCTTCACACGAAAAATCAATAAATAAAAAATGTTCGGGGCAAGAACGTCCGCCGAACGTGTGCGGAAAAGCGGCGTGTGGACTGGGAAAGTGAGGTGGGAAGACGCGATGATAAAGTGATAACAACACAAATCTCTAATCTCAATAAAAATTACAAAGAAAGAAAAGGGAACACTTGCATACTGTAAATTATAAGAAGTTGTAAATGCGAACGTGGAGTCGCGTAATGAACTCGGCGCGGTCCGTACGCGTACTGACTCTACTCAATCGTCAAAGCTCTGTCTCCGTGCGGAAACGCGCAATCTTTTGTTCTCTTAGGTCGTGATTAAGTCACGAACATTACCATTTATGGCAATGTTCTATAAGAAACGGTGGCCTCTCAATTAATACTTTCTTTTGTTCCGCGGTGATTACGCCCGCGTCATCGACACCGTGCTCCAAAAATACAGTTACCGATTGGAGCGCAATTGAGCGATCCTTTGACGAAAATGCATGCTTACTTTGAACAAAAAAATATGATACAAAATTATTTGCAAACAGATTTTGATGTTAGATCACTCTAAAAGCAGGATGTTAAAAGTGTCTATTTTGGCCCTCATGATACGCCTAAATAGATCTTGAAAAATCATTGTTTGACTCCTCAAATAATTAAAAAAAAAAAACGGTCATTTGTCCGAGAAGTGATGAGAACATTGCAAAAATAGCTTAAATATAATAAAAATCATATTAACCACATGTACGGTTAATAATTGGAAATCTATGATTTTAATTAAAATTGTAGATACGTACTACTTGTAAAGATCACAGATTACTTTAGCATTATCCAAAATGCATCACGTGAAGATATAGTCCTAGCATTCTTTCGCAGAGATCGGGACTCCACAGTTCGTCACTCCTGTAATATTTTGTGACTTCAAACTCTCTTTGTATATGTATGCGTGTGTGAGAACATATAATATAAAAATAAGCGAATTTATACTTCGTTTGTACTTTCAGAATCTGATGATAATGATGCTTCATTAAAGTAATCATCAAGGAATTGAGCAGACATTGAAATGTTCTTTTGTAATTGAATTTTACTAAAAAACTACACAAGTGTTGAGAACAACATCCAACATGTTGACCCACCTTGCATCCACAACTATGCCAATATCATAGTACTAGAACTATGCTAATACAATAGTATCACTTCTATCTTTTGTTTTATCAACGAGTAAATATATAAAATGATTATGATGATTACTTTAATAAAGAATCATTATCATCAGATTCTGAAAGTGCAAACGAAGTGTGAATTCGCTTATTTTTATATTATACATTCGCACATACACGCATACACACGGCAAAGAGAGTTTGAAATCACAAAATATCACAGGAATGACGAACTGTGAGGTACCATGATCTCTACCAAGGGATACTAGGCGGACCTTCACGTGGTGTAGCCTGGATAGTACTAAAGTAGTCTGCGATCTTTACATGCAGTATGTACCCACAATTTTAGCTAAAATCATAGTTTTCCAATTATTAACCATATATGCAGTTACTGTCATTTTTTACTATATTTAAGCTATTCTTACAATGTTCCCACAACTTTTCGGACAAATGACTGTTTTTTCTTGTTATTTGTAAATCCACAGAATGATTTTTCAAGGTCTATTTAGGAGTGCCTTGGGGGCCAAAATTTATACTTTTTTAACACCCTCCTTTGAAAGATTCGTGATTTTATAGGATTATTTTAATTTTCGAAGTTTCGTTGGTACGTATTGTAATATAGGCAATTATAATATTGATACAATAAGAAGCAAAAAGGTTGCAACACTTTTCTTTTGATGAGTTTCGGAATGCAGTCTGATCACCGAGCAATTGATTCTTATTTATGGATTTAACCAATTACGTTCATCCGCTCTATGAGCAAAGCTAATTTCTGAAACTCATCAAAGAAAAAGTGTTGCAACCTTTTTGCTTCTCATTGTACTTGTTATATCATTGCATTATAGCGTTTAAATGGAATAAAAACATATATTAAAGAAAAAAATTACAAACATATTAAAGAAAAAAGAAAAATACCGAACTACAAATGCGAACTCAATTTGCCGGAGCGATTGTTCAATTTTTCGAATTTTAAAAAATTTAAAACTCGAAAACAAAGCCGCATTGATAAACGCTGTGACACGTATATCATTTTTTGCTTCAAGAATCAAAAAAATTGGCATCGAAAAATTCGGGTATTACTTCTGGGGTTTCCCTTGTTAGCTACATGTACATCTACAAACAAACAGCGAATGCAAACATGCGTTCCTTGTCTAAGTTGTAGTAAACATCAACATTCAATCAGATTCGATGTTCGCTGTATATATTAATGCATAATATTGTTACGTCCACGCGTCGCAGGAACACACACGCGACTCTCGCGGAAATAAAGAGACTCTTAATTAGAAGAAGAACAGCTGTTTAATCGAAGAATCGTACAACTTTGAAAAACACGCGTTGACAGCTCAAGAGCCGTAACACAACAACAACTCCGTCGCTAACGAGCGACACACATTTGTTCGACCTCCGTTCCCGACGGCGGAAACCGCGAAGTTCACGGCCACGGGCATAACAATATGTTTAAAAAGTTATTTTTTAAATCAAAGAAATTACTTTAAAAAATTATCTTTGTAATATTCCTACAATATGTAATATTGCAAAATATTGCCTATTTTTATATTGTTTTTTTTTTAAATTAACTTTATCTTGTTTCCATATTGCATAGTACTAACTCTCAAAGAGCACAAAAGTCTGCAAAAACATTGTAAAAATTTTCAAAATCTTTAGAACAGTTTTGCAGATTTTGTATTTGTTGAAATATGTCTTTTCTAAAGGAATATTAATTTCTGTACTGGTTGGCTGCCATGAGTCATAGTGAAATTTAGTGCCGCTAAGAGGCAGGACCGTACTGCANTTAGTGCCGCTAAGAGGCAGGACCATACTGCGAGCGATCGGCTCTACCCTTTTCTCGAGCGACCGTCGCGGTGTGCACACCTCGAAAACTAAAGCTAGAACATGTGTGTGAGAGTGTGAAAGAGTGAGCGATCCAGCTGGTCAGCGGTCAATATTCGATAAGTTTTTTTTTTATTTCTTTGTACTGATAACGGTCTCTTTATTTTCTTGTGTAACGGATTTATTTTTTCGTACTAATCATATCAGTTGTAAAAGCGGCGAGACCTTTTGTTTCTATGTTAAATAAAACTTCATTCTAACAATTAGAAAGAGAAACCAAGACACGTGTCTTTTCCTACAAGTTTCCACTATTCACTCCAAGATTAATTGATCAAAACTGAACAGGTTATAGGCCCAGATTGCTCAACCTTAAAATTTAACAAGTGGAGTTGAAATTTTAATTGGAAAAAGGAACACACGAGGACAACATTTCGGCTTTGATTTCGTAAAACGGGAAACGGGCAAATTAGAGAAGCGAACGGTCGTTTTTGATTACAAAAGTAAGAACATATTGAGAAACGAAAAAAAAAAAATTTTTTTTTAAAGTAAGACTAATGAAAGTAATACGAATTAAAAGTAATATGAATTAAAGTAATACGAATTAAAGTAAAACGAAGAGACGATAAAATCGAGCACGGTCCTTTTTTTCTTCAGAAGAAAGAGGGTGAGAAACAAAAATTACAGAGCGTCGAATGGACAGCGCAACGTATTGCGCGAGTAATAACGGACACCGGGTGTATCGCGACGGAGCATTCCTAGCCGAACGAGGTCAAGCGCGTAAACATCGGTGTACTCTAAGCGAAATAATACAAGGACGGATCATCTGTTTACTCAGATCTGAATTTTCCGTTTAGTGTTTTGAAACTTGATTTATACGCATGTACATGTATTAATCCTTGACAGAATCTATATACGCGTATATCTGTATATCATACTGAATCGGATATTATGCGTATATTAATTTTTTTTTCTATGAAATAAAATTAAAAGTAAAACAGGAAGTACGAGAAACTTGAAAATTAACAAATAAATAAAGATAAAATTAGGTACAATGGCAAAAGCACTTGCAGAAGATTCGGCCAATGTGGAAAAATTAGTAGATGCGGAAAATTTTCAGATATGGAAATTCCAAACGAGCATTCTCTTTCGAGCGCACGAGCTGTATGAAGTTATACAAACACCGATAGAAGAAGGACAGCGAGACGCAGCATGGAGAAAGAAGGATGCACAAGCTCAGAAGATAATAGCTACTACAGTGGATAAGAAACCATTAATGCATATAATGCATTGTAAAACAGCGCGGGAGATGTGGAACAAAATCTGCACAATTTATGAAAGAGACAATGAGCAGCAAAAATGTAGCCTCTTGCAAACTTTCTACAGTCTGAACTGTGAAAAAAACACAGACATTGCTTCCTACATAAGCAACCTTAAGAACATAGCTACTAGATTAAATGCTCTGGACACCAAAATAGAAGACAAAATGGTTGTCTCAAAAATATTGGCAACGTTACCCGCGGAATACAAGCACTTTACTAGTGCATGGGACTCCACCCCGAGAAGAGATAAGACACTTGATAACCTGACAGCTCGCCTAATCGCAGAAGAAATGAGAACTAAAGACAAGCAGTCAGATGAGAAGCAGTAGCGTTCAAGGTAACAAATAAGAAATGCAACAAGCAAGGCCATTTCGCAAGGGAGTGCAGATCAAGGACAAAGAATAATGAAAAAGAAGTCCGTTGTTTCAAGTGCAACAAGAAAGGGCATTTCGCAAGATCCTGCAATGAAAAATACAAGGAACAATGCAGCATATGCAAGAAAAACAATCACGAAGAAAAAGATTGCTATTTTCGAAAGAAAAAAGAGAATAAAGAAGACAAAACAGGAAAAGTAGCTTTTATGATAACTGAGACAAAAGTAGAAGATAGTTGGATAGTTGACTCAGGTTCCACTTCAAATATGATTAATGAAAAGGATTATGTAACCGATTTAAAAAATATAAACACTACAATAGGAGTAGCGAAAGCCAACGAAACAATGACAGCAAGAGGATCCGGATCTATAGAATTTGAAAACTGCAAACTGAAAAACGTCCTGTATGTTCCTGATTTGAATACGAATCTTCTATCTGTACACGCTATCACGGAAAGCGGAGGCAAAGTGTCATTCGAGAAGGACGAAGTGCTGATTAAGTATTAAAATAAAACTATATTAAAAGGTAAGAAAACGGAGAATGGATTGTTCAAAATAATATTGAAACCAACAAATAGAAGTCAATCATATCTAACAGGCAAAGCAAGCTCAGCAGCAATTAAATGGCACCGGAAACTAGGCCACATTAGCAACGAGGGGCTCAAAGCTCTTCAACGGATGAGTGAAGAGATAAACCTAACTGCAAAAGAGCTAGAAGATTTGAAGGAAGTCTGCGAGATCTGTCAGAAAGCAAAACAGACCAGAAAGAAATTTAATAATTTGAGAATTAAGGCTGAGAGACCATTGCAAATCGTACACACTGATTTGTGTGGTCCAATCGATCCTCAAACATGGGATGGAAACAGATATGTGATCACCTTTCTGAATGATTTCACTCACTTCACGATGGCGTTTCTGATAAAAACTAAGAATGAAGTACCGATCAAAATAAAGGAATACGTGGAGAGAATGGAAGCACGATGGAATCTGCGAGTCTCTAAACTCAGATGCGACAACGGTAGAGAATACATCAACACCGAAATAATCGAATGGTGCAAAAGTAAAGGCATTGAGCTCAACAAGACGGTACCGTATACGCCGCAACTAAATGGCAAAGCAGAAAGACTAAATTGAACGTTGATGAACAAAACTAGAGCATTACTCTTCGATTCAAATCTAAAAAAGGACATGTGGGGAGAAGCACTTTATACAGCAGTATACCTAATTAATCGATCTCCTACAGGCACGCTGAAAACCACTTCTTACGAAATGTGGGAAGGAAAAAAGCCAAATCTCAAAAATCTTCAATTATTTGGATGTGAAGCTTTTGCAAAAATACTAAAACCGCAGAAGAAATTAGAGGTAAGAAGTGAAAAATACATCTTTGTCGGCTACGCTCCCGTAGGGTACAGATTGTGGAACATAGAAAGAAGAAAAGTAAAATTAGCAAGAGATGTCAACTTCAAGGACAGAACGATAAAAGAAACAGAAAAGGGAAACAGGAAGTTGTTCCTCGAAGACCATGATGATGAAGAGACAGAGAAAATCATAATGAAGAAGATCAAGAAGATGACGACAACGAAGAAGAAGAATATAAAGATGCAGAAGAGGAAAGTTCACAAGCCGAAAGTGAAACAGAAGAAGAAGAAGAACCAGACGAAGTAAAAGAATTCACAAAGAGGACGTCAGCCAGATCACGAAAACAGCCAGATCGATATGGAGAATGTGTCCATCTGACATAGAGAAGCAATTACAAATCCAGAAAAAGAAAAATGGAAGCAAGCCATAAAAGAAGAAAAAGAGTCCCTCGATGAAAACGGAACATGGGATGTTGTCGACATGAATGAAATAAGAAACAAAAAACCTTTGAATAGCAAATGGGTCTTCAAGATAAAACAGGATGGTTGATATAAAGCCAGACTGGTCGCGAAAGGCTATGAGCAAAAATATGGATTAGATTACCTAGAAACATATAGACCAGTAATAGGATCGACTGCACTGAGAACTTTGTTTGCTGTTGCAGCCATGAAGAATTGTAAAATGATAACATTTGACATAAAACCTGCCTTCCTCTACGGAGAACTAACCGATGAGGTATACATGTATCCCCCAGAAGAGTACAATTTCAAAGGCAAAGTGTTTAAATTAAGAAAAGCACTTTATGGCCTTAAGCAAGCACCCCTCCGCTGGAATATCAAGTTTACCGATTTTTTAAAGAAGCAAGGATTTCAGCCATTGAAGAGTGAACAGTGTCTGTTCGTAAAAAGAAGTAGCGGAATAATGTTGGGAATTTACGTCGACGACGGTGTGATGATTGGCGAAAATTTATTACAAATGGAACAAATACTCAAAGACCTGAAACAAGAATACAAAATCACAATAATAAGGGAACCGAATAACTTCGTAGGTTTCGAAACCGTGACAAAAGAAAATACTATAAAATCAAGAGGCGCGGTCGCGACTCGCGCCAAGTGAACGCTTTAGCGAGTCAGCAGACCAACCCTCTTATACGCGACAGACCGAGTTCGAGACATGCGAGATTATCCTACAGGAATAACGGCTGAACCGATCAG
>QKQZ01002762.1:0-11613 GCA_003595255.1 Solenopsis fugax | reverse complement strand
TATTTGCCTTTCTTTTACACTTGTCATATTTACAATTTCACGAGTCTAACTTTTTTGTATATAGAAAATATTTTTTTAATCAAGGAAATGATGTTAAAAAAATGTTTATTCAAAAGTAAACATTTTTTTCAATGTATGTGTTGAATCATATATATATTATACACTCAGAGAAAAATTAATAGTGATAACTTTAGAAGTGATAACTAAACAAGTTTTATATGCAGAATTAATATACATAGTTCAATAAACTATTTTGTAGTTATTACATACTAACTAAAGCTTTAGTTACAATAAGTTGTGACGGGGCGAATTTCGTTCGTCGTCCATCACAAGGACCGTATTGTCTGATCGCGGCAGCGCGACACGGATGCTGCGTCCTTCCGTCTCGGGAGCAGGCGCGATCGTTTACGTGTGAGTGATCGTCTTGTGTCGTCCCCGCGCCGTCTGAATAATAATAATTAAGCGTAAGGAGATTAATTGGAGCAGAAGCGACTACGATAGATCTCTGTACACTTCTGACGTCTAGTCCGCTCAGAAGGAAGCGAGCCGAGGAGGACTACCACCGAGGGAGTAACAGGGCACCCCGATTCGCGGGGGCTCGAAGGTTGTACCGCTCCTACTTTTATATCATTTTTTCCGCTGAGCGAAACATCTGGCTGCAGACAATGATAATTGCAGGGAGAGATCGACTGAGGAAAAGTACGTGAGGAAGGCGCCGTATTGACCATCGTGCGAAAGGAGACACGAAGTCCACCTGCCGAAAGAGAATCCTCCGAAGATCGCCGGGGACCTGAGACGGAGGCCATCCTCAGGAAGAAGAACATGGCCGCTCCTTATTAGCTTCCGCCGACGAGGAATCGACGCTGCCGATGGAGCCTGCCGAATTTGAGCCTTGCGCGCCCGGAAAACGTCATCGATGCCGAGCGGAATCGCTATTCGCACCCCGCGACGCTCGAGACACCGGCCGCGACCAATACTGAAGCAGCGCTATTATGCTAAGTGGGACGCGTCACAGCGAGCCTCTCGCAGGATCTAGGATCGATTCGCACTTGTGCTGTAAGCGTGTCCCGAGACGGAGCCAAGACTACGATCCGGCTATCGAAGAAACCGAGGACGAAGAGAAGCCGTTCCGTGCAGTGCCGCTTCCGGACTGGTGAGACGAGCGTCAACGTAAATTTTATAAAGTCGCCGATCGGGCGTAAGCGACGTCGAGGCGAGGAACATTAGCATAAAATTCTATCGGTTATCCTGTCGCTTTTCTTTCGTATTGAGCGTTGTATTCTCTGAATGGGGATTTCCACCGCTGCGACGTCGCCCATTCAATCCCGCCGCGATTGGTTAATAAAGAATAAAGATTTCGTTCCGGTATTCACGCTTGCTGCTCTACAGCCAAGTCTCCGTCTCGTATCGTTTATTTCTTGCGTGTATCCGTGAGCGTGATCGTGTCCTCGTTTCTGTTGCGTAATATGTCATTGTAATTTCCGTTCGAATAGGCGATCTTTTTCGATAACGTGTGCGTGTGATAGATTGTGAACTTTGTAATTGTCATGTGCACCTTTTTCACGGGGTACGTGCCGGTCAAGTGAGAGATTGAGATTTCGTCGTGGTCTCGCAGTACAGTTCGGTAAAATAGATCCTTCGTGTCACATGCCATGAACTTGTAACGCCTATCACACGCCGGCGAATTGCGTGCCGAATTCATTGTAAAGTTTGCTTCGGAAATACAGATGGTTATTTTTTACTGTTAATATCGTTTCGTCATTGCGTAGTTCCTCTCCCGTATTCCATCCGCCTGCACCGAACCACTCCCTTCTCTGCCACCGTCGTGGCTGAGCAGCCGGCTATCGGTGCCGTCGAAGTCCACGACTATCGCGGTAAAATAAAGTATATATTTTGCGTCTGATAAAAGAGTGGCACGCTCTCTCGTACCTGGCGTCCAAAATTTTAGTAATTCGAGTCATGTGAATTAGTGAAACTATAGTCGTGGACGGACGACGAAGGTTGTGCTCCGGTCGCCAGGACCGTCACAAACTATAAAAAATAATTTGTACCATATAACGACAACGATATTTGTGCAACTATTAGTTTATAAGAAATGAAAGAGCACTTTAATTATAATTACATAGTTATGTAGACTTTTCTATATATTATGACAATTATATATTTTCAGTTTATGTACGGCCGATTAAGTATACGACCGGAAACTGTGATGTATTTTTTCTCTGAGCGCTGAAATCTTGTAGAAAAATTGCTGAAAGGTTATTGAAATAATCTGAAATCTTTTTTAAATAGCTGGTCGTAATCCTCTGTATGTGTGAACACAATAAATTTAAAAAATTAAAAACAAATATAAAAGATTAGGGCTCATATGAATAACAATTCAAACTGAGAAAAACGAGCTTACGAGCCGTGCTGGGTATTGAGCGCAAAAACAAAAACTATCGACACAAGTAAAGCAAACGTTTCGACCTTTAATATAGTCTTCATCAGTGTATACAAATCTTAATCAAAAATGAATTTGCGGCATCCGCTTACATAGTCATCGAAAAAATTACAACACGGTTACACATGATATAACAGGAACGCCTTAGTCTGAGTGATGGTCTCAAGGAACGTGCACAGAGACATCGTTTTCGGAACTCACAGATGCTTGTTCCGAAAACGATGTCTCTGTGCACGTTCCTTGAGACCACCATTCAGACTAAGGCGTTCCCGTTATATCATGTGTAACCGTGTTGTGATTTTTTCGATGACTATGTAAGCGGATGCCGCAGATTCATTTTTGATTAAGATTTGTATACACTGATGAAGATTATATTAAAGGTTGAAACGTTTGCTTTACTTGTGTCGATGGTTTTTATTTTTGCGCTTAACATCCAGCACGGCTCGTAAACTCATTTTTCTCAGTTTGAACAATAAATTTAAATATTATTTCTGAAGTTTTTTTTAAATTTAAAGTATTTTAAAAATATTTATATTTATTACATTCAAAGGATTACAAATATTAAAAAGTTACAAAAAATCATATATAAAATATAATTAGTGTTTAGTTAATTGTTTTATTGATTTTGCTTAATTACTGGTCAGATTTCCAATCTAGAGGTTCTTAGAGCGTATCCTAGCTCTACTCCAAAAACCATCTGCTAAACTGCTTAGTGCCCTGTCAATTCCCTGTCAGCATATCGTGTCAAGGCATTCCAGATCAGTTCCCGTCCAACTATTGACCAGATTTCCAGTCTAGAGACAATCATGGAAAACCTTATCTTGAAGATAAGGAAAACTGTTCAGAGTCTTGTGGGGAGACTGGCCAACATTACTAATTAGGGAATGCCATGACGATTTCTGGATAGAGACTATTCACACATTGGGCACACCATGATAAATTTCCAGTCGGGCGACACTTAGCGGCCGTACGATTCGCATCCCGCGAAGACCGGGCCAGCCGCGACAAGCTGCGGAAGTGGCGTAATTACGAAAAGTGAGGCGCGTTACCGCGGACCTTCCGCAGGATCGACGATCGATGATCACTTGTGCTGCGAGCGTGCTCCGAGCCAGACCATCAGGATACAGCGAGATTAGCGAGGTAGAAGAAGTAAAAACACAGGAGCCCGAATTCCTGTGCCTTGCTGTTTCCGGGGAATGAGGTGAGCGTCCAAAACTTTATTGTAAAGTCGCCGATTTTGTGGTCGAGCGAAAGCGGCGTCAAGGCGAATGGCGTATTGAAGAATTCACGTTCGTCCTTGTATTGCGGATTAATATTTTCTCGCGTAAATTTCCGTCGCTTCGATGTCGCTCGTTCGATCCCGCCGAGTGAATATTACAGATTTCTTTTCCGGTTGTCGTGCCTGCCAACGCTGCAGCGCCGTGTAACATCTCATGTTTTAATGTAGAATCCGAGTGCTTATGTGCATATAATTGTGTCTACGTTTGCATTGTAATTCTATTTGTCAACTCTAGCGTTAATTTTTGTGCGATAGCGAATTTCTTTGTGTTGCGAATTTCTTCGTGTGTGCGTGTACAATTTCATCAAATTAATTGTAGATTGCATCTTCCTAACGAATTACGTGCCGATAACGCACAGAATTTGGATTTCTCTTGTACTTCACGATAATATTTCACCAATTTTTCCTCTCGATTGTAACGTTCCGCGACATTGTAATGCTCGAAACATGCCGGCGAATCACGTGCGTAATTTTTGTGAGTTTCGGATAGGAATTTAACACGAACTTTTCCGATCCATTTCGAAATGTGTCCGTTCCAAACCGAAATCATCCGAATCAAATTTGTAACCTTTTTCAATCCGCGCATCAACTTCAAATTCTATCCAATTAAATCCATAATACAACCAGGAAAACAATTTCAATCAATTCTAACTGTACGTCCTCTTCAATTTTAACCCTTAAACACACTTATCCTATAAAATATGGAAACACATTTTTTGATCTGGAAGACTTTTTCAACTTATAGAGAAGCTATAACTTTGATTACAATCAATATTTTTCAACAATTTTTTTTTAAATGAAAGTTTAGAATTTCAGAAATATGACTGCATAATCGGCATTGTCGAAAAATAATGTATTGTGAAGTTATAAAGGAAAACCTATTAAGCAAAAATGAGAAATTGGTCAAAAATCCACTTTTTTTCAAAAAATCATATTTTCGCAACAAAAAACTTTTAAGGACTTTACAATACGGCGTTTTAAAGCTCAAGAGTCATACTTTCAAAAAAAATTATGTCATTGTCATTTTTATTAAAAAATATACTTATGTAACAAGGCGAATATGAGGTATTTTTGATTAATTCGTGTCTAAAATTGAAAATTGATGTGTTTTATGATATATTTCGGAAAAGCTCCCTTTTCTGCAGCACTATATAGTATTCTAACTTTAAACAGAGTATATGCGAGTAACATCCGCGAACGGATTTTTTTGAACGTGTTTTGTCCAGCTTTTATATGTAAAATACTAACAAAAAAGTTTTGCTTACACACAATGGTAGTCCCACAGACTCCAACAAAACTTTGCTGCTGTGCCATTTGAATTCTAGTTGACCAATAAAATTAATCAATCATATCAATCGAAAGAGGAGATTTCAAACTTTTCTTACCTCCTAGTCCGAACCTCTTATTTTCTTCCGTCTTTACACAGTAAGCGTTCGAAACTTCATATGGAGTCTCTCTGACCCACTCATGTGTTTAAGGGTTAATCCGAATAAATCTGACACAATCATTCACATCTTTAACAATCCGAAACAATCATTCAATTCTTAATTTGTGAGTCCAATCTAAATGAATCCGAGGTTTATTCTGATAATCTCTTCAATCCTTTTCATTTCCTGAGTCCAATCCGAACGAATTCGAGGCTCGTCCGGGTGAGATTTTCAATCATTCTTTATCCGTGCGGTTTCTCGAGGTTCAATCGGAATGAATCAAACTTTTCCGAAACAAACTTTCAAACTTTTTTAATCCGTGCATCCAATCCGAATAATTCCAAAATTTACCCGAAGAAAACAGGTACGTGGATTCCACGTTCTACCCACATGTTACATAGAATACGTGAATAAGACTTTATCAACATGATGTTTACATGAATTCTACGTGGACACTTCCATATAGATTTAATACATTTAATCCACGTAGAATTACTGATAAAATTTGACGATTAAAGTAGATTAAAATAGGAGGTGTAGATTAAAGTAGATTAAAATAGGCAATGTGGATTTCGTGAGAATAAATTCACATCGGCTTTCATTCTGTATAATCCACGCAGAATTATTGATCAAATTTAAAGGAGATAAAAACAGGAGATAGTAACATAGAAATCACGTAAAGTAAATATAAATTAATTTTTATCCTATGTAATCCACGTTAAAATTTTGTTATTTTGATGACATGGAAATAGACACATTTAACTCACAAAACTGATTTTCTCATCTGTGGGACTCATATTCCGTTTAGTGATAAATGATTATATTTTTGAAAAACACAAATTATTGACTATTTGAAGCTTGTGCTTGGGCTCTTTTGATTTTGATGTCCAAGACTTCTTTCTTGAGCACAGTTCAGAAACATAAATATTGTTACGCTCGGTATGGTCGGTCGGGCTTGCAAACAAATGACTTACAATTAGAGAAAATCGAGATTTATTGACGATCAATCGTCGTTAATTGTTGTTCTGTTCTGTCAGGATTTTGGTGTTACATGTTGCGTTAATAAAATCGTTGCTTTTTGAAAGCTTACTCCTTTCTTGTTGAGCGCGGGTGCCGCGTGCTATCCTTCGGACGTAACATATAGAGGGCTCGTCTGGGATCGAACGAACGAAGGAAATGATCGAGCCGTTTGTGCAGAGAAGCGTTATGACTTCGGCGGCTACGGCTGAGGAAGAGGGCACGGATCGCAACGTCCGAGCGATTCCCTGAGGATGAGGAGTTGCGTGCGATTCGGGAGGAATTGCTGCAGCTTCGAAAAGAAAGCAGATTGCGGCAGGAGCAAGCGGCAGAGTTCTTGGCTCAACTGCGACAGAGAGACGAGGCAATGCAGCATCTACAGGAAAGCATTTCACAACTAAGTCCCGCTGATAATGTTCCTTTTTCTTCCGGAGATTCTTCTGCGGGAGGGGGGACAGTTTCGAGTTAGGTTATCAAGAGGCGCGGTCGCGACTCGCACCAAGTCAATGCTTTAGCGAGTATAGCAGACCGACTTTTTACGCGAGTCGGCGAGTTCGAGACATGCGAGATTATCCTACAGTAATAACGACTGAACCGATTAGGTTCTGAGTAGTCTCATAGCTTGGATAAAATGACATAATAAAAGTGTTTTTATTTTTTCTCTCCGTGCCCTACGAGCGGAGCTGTCGCGATGCAAAGTCAACTCTATATCTCGAATCACGTTAAGAAACGTCGTCATTAACATCGTCGTCCCCTCAGGAATTCTCCGTTTCACATTTTCGGAGATGCGCTCGTGATCCAAGTTTTCGGACCAGTTTGCTCCATACCATACCATTGCAAAAATTATTTTTTACAATATGATATCTCATCTATCTATGTTTTCGGGCCAGTCTACTCCATACCATTGCAAAAATTATTTTTTATTATTTTTTACAGCATGATATCTCATCTATCTATGTTTTCGGGCCAGTCCACTCCATACCATTGCAATAATTATTTTTTACAGCATGATATTTCATCTATTTATGTTTTCCGCCAGTCCACTCCATACCATTGCTATAATTATTTTTTATAGCATGATATTTCATCTATTTATGTTTTCCGCCAATCCACTCCATACCATTGCAATAATTATTTTTTACAGCAAGATATTTCATCTATTTAAGATTTCCTCCTGTCTACTCCATACCATTGCAATAATTATCTTTTACAGCAAGATATTTCATCTATTTAAGGTTTCCTCCTGTCTACTCCATACCATTGCAATAATTATTTTTTACAGCATGATATTTCATTTATTTAAGGTTTTCTCCAGTTTACTCCATATTTATTGTAATATTACAAAAATAATATATATTGCTTAACACTACAAAACGCGTGATTATCAAAATTATCTTTTCAAAAAAAAAGGTAAAAAAAGCGCCAAGTGTGTGTGTGTGTGTGTGTGTATACATATTCCATTGAAACTTTTTTAAATTAAATACATCCACTTAGGTTAGAACAGAAAGATTTTTCAATGGAAATACGCAGATAGTACCACTTGAATTTTATTTAAAAAGAAATTAAAGATACCATCACTTGGGTTTTATTAAAAAAATAAAGATACTATCACTTGCATTTTATTTGGCAAAAGTAGTACAGTAATTATTTCAAAGAGCAATATGTTCTCTTTATAATTGGCGCAATTTAAAGATTTCATACATGTTTTTTGGAAAAATACGTTTAGGTTGGTTAGGTAATTAAATTTAAGATATTTATTTTTAAGCAAATATCACTTGAGTTAGAATAGGAAGATTTTTCAATGATAATACAGAGGTAGTACCACTTAGGTTTTGTATAGAAATTAAAGGGAGTACCATATGGGTTAGAATAGGAAAATTTTTCAATGAGGATATAAAAAAAGTACTTGGGGTTTATAGAAAAAAATAAAGATTTAAGGGGTACACACACACACTTGGCGCTTTTTTTACCTTTTTTTGAAAAGGTAATTTTGTAAATTGAAACCTGACACGTATGATGGCATTATGTAGCATTCCTTTACGCGAATTTCTTACTCAATTTGATTTGATTTCGCGTTCCAATGGCTGGGCAGACAGCAAAAGCTGTGGTGCTTGCTTCGTGTTTACAGGGAAAGGCGCGGGCCGTCCTCGATAGAATCGCGGAAATTGAATCTCTGACTTTTCAGAATTGAAGACAAAATTAGAATTACGTTTTGGGAACGGGCATTTTGTGCTATAATTTTATTTTCAATTTAGAAATCAAAAACAAGTTCGGGGAGGAATTAGCTCCTTTGGGTTCGATTTGGAACGTTTAGCACGTTTGGCTTATCCTGAGTATTCTCACGAAGTGCGGGATATGATCGCGTTTGCCTAATTTGTCTCAGCACGGATTCATTAAGCGAACTTTATAGTTAGAAAGGGTTAATTCCTTGAAGATCGCGATACAAAGGAGTATCGCAATAAAAGAAATACTGAAAAATTGTTTTCCTCAGAAAAAAGGAAATGATTTTAAAGAAAGTTACAATTTTCCGAGAGGGGGGAAAGATAAAGAAGTTGTTGATAATGAGAGAAATAAGAAGATCAAGAAATTTTAAGAATTTTTGTTTTAAGGAAAATAGAGACATTGAGTGTTGGCAATGCGGAGCAAGCGGACACTACCGATCAGTGTCCTTCTTTAAAAAATAATGAGATGGTAAACTAGGATTGATTAAGCTCAGCGGAACAAGTTCGGTTATTGGTCGTGCTAGAAGGAAAAAGAAATCTTGATTTTTTAATAAAATTAACAGGCTAATTTTGGAAGAAAATCCTTTTTGTTTTAAGGGAACTTTGGATGGAAAATTTTATTATTTTAAAGTTGATACGGGTTCCGATGTTTCTTTGGTAAATAAGAAGTTGATTAATTCTTCGATATGCCTTTTGCCATTAGGAAATTGTAGCTTAAAATATCCGATTGGAGAGGAGGTTTCCAATTTAAAGTGCTTGCTCTGGTTGTTGTAGGGAAATTTTCTTTGGAATTTCCGCTGTTAGAAACAGAAATGTCGGATGATTGTATTGTTACGCCCGGTATGGACGGCCATGCTAGCAATCAGCTGTCTTCAGAAAAATTAATATTTTTATGACAATCGGTCGTCGTCAACTGTTGTCTTTTGTCTTTGGTTTTATGATGTCACACGTATTTTCAATAAAACCTTAATTTTGTAAAACATGCCTCTTTATTGGACGAGCGCGTGTGTTTTCGAATGTACGAAAACGAGCAAACCTATGGTCTTAATAGTATTTTGAGAGTAGATTTTTTAGGGAAAATTAGTTTAACAAAGATCTTTGAGTCCAAATTTAATAGTGAGGCTTTAGTGAAAAATAAAAAATTAGTTTGTTTTCGTTTGATTTTTGACATAAAGTTTCCAGGATTTCTACAGGAGCTTTTTCAGCAAAATTCGTTTGAACTTGATTCACAAAAGGATGATTTTGCGTTATTCTTAACAGAATTTCAAGAAGTTTTCTCTCAAGACATTTCTGCGGGAAATTGTAAAGTCTTAGAACATTTTATTAATCTTTTAGATGCAAAACCTATTAAACAGGTTTCTAGACGAATTCCGTTAAATTTACATCGTGAAGTTGAATTAATTATTAGCGATATGAAGCGTCAGGGTGTTATTGAGGAATCGCGTAGTTCTTTGGTTTCTCCTGCTGTTATGGTTAGGAAGAAGGATGGTTCACTTAGATTTTGCGTAGATTATAGGAAATTAAACTGTCAAGGATTATTATCCCTTACTTAAGAATGGATGATATTTTAGATCATTTGTCAAAAAATTCCTGGTTTAACACCTTAGATCTTAAAATTGGTTACTGGCAGATAGGGATTCGTCGTGAAGATAGAGAAAAGACCGCATTTTCTATTGAAAATGGGTTGTGGCAGTTTACAGTTATGCCTTTTGGTTTGTGCAATGCGCCAGCTACCTTCGAACGTCTTATGGAAAGTTTTACATGAGGTTTTGAATAAAATTTGTTAACTTTATTTAGATGATGTTATTATTTTCAGTAAAACTTTTAAAGAAATATTGGAAAATTTGTGGGAAGTTTTTCATAAAGACAGCTAATCTAAAAATTAATTCTAAAAAGTGTTCTTTGTTCAGTAGGAAAGTTAAATATCTTGGTCATACCGTTTCTGAAGAAGGATTGACTATGGATCCCGAAAAGATTTCTGCCGTTGAAAATTGGCTGATTCCTAAAAATAAGAAGCAAGTACGTAGCTTACTGGGATTCTGCTCCTATTATCGTAAATTTGTTAAGGGATTTTCTTTACTTGCTAAACCTCTTTTTAAATTAACGAAGAATCAGACTAAATTTGTTTGAATCCAGTTTTGTCAGGAAGCTTTGGATACTCTGAAAAGAGTCTTCATGATTTCATCTCCGGTATTATCTTTTCCTTTGGAGGAAGGACAATTTATTCTTGATACGAATGCATCCTATCATCGGAGCGGTTTTGTCTCAAAAGCAGAATGGCAAAGTTGTTGCTTATTTTAGTCGAGTGTTGAATAGACCTGAGCATAACTATTGTGTTACTTGACGAGAGTTGGCAATTGTTAGTTCTTTGAAATCTTTTCATCATTATTTGTATGGTCGAAACGAAAGTTTTTAATTCGTACTGATCATATTTCTCTCCGTTGGCTTATGTCTTTTAGAGAGTTGAAGGAGCAATTGGATCGTTGTTTGGAGAGGCTTCAGCAATATGAATTCGAGATAATTCATCATAAAGGTAAACTTTATTGTAATACCGATGGTTTGCCTAAACGTCCCTGTTTGAAGGGTGGATGCGATTATTGTGCAAGAGTTTAATGTAAGGAAACTTTTAAGGAGGAAAACGCTGCATCTTGTATTAATTTGGGAAATAATATTTCTGGGGAATGGCGTAAGGATTAATTAGAGGATTTAGTGGTTTCTGTTTTCTTGAAAGGGAAGGAATTAGGTAAATGTCCATTCCGTCAGGAACTTACGATGCTTGATTCTTCGGCTAAAGTTTATTTATTTCATTGGGATACTTTATTTTTGAAAGATGGTGTTTTTCACAGATGAGATGTTTAAGAGATGGGAATCTCCTAATTTAAGATGAGAAATTTTTCAAATCGTCATTCCTCGTAGTCGCATTAAGTCAATTTTAGAAGTGGTCCACGACTCTCCTTCTGGTGGGCATTTCGGAATTAACAAAGCTTTAGATAAAATTTGTAAGCGGTTTTACTGGGCGACTTGTAAGCAGGACAGTGTCGAACATGTAAAGTTTGTAATGAAAGAAGACGGCCTTCTGGTAAAGGGAGATTACCTTTACAGGTTTATAATGTTGGTGTTCCCTTCGAAAGGATTTAAATGGACGTGCTTGGTCCTTTTCTTATTGTATAAGAAAGAATAATACTACTAAGTTAGATTCACTTAAACCCAGTATATTTATTATAT